>MU761072.1:61088-155063 GCA_026770625.1 Nicotiana glauca | reverse complement strand
TATATATATATATATATATATATGTATTGGGACAATAAGAGATGAGTTGGCACCTCTCTTTATCAAGTAATTTTTTTTGACCAATTTTCCTTCTTTTCTTTTCTTTTTTCTCCCCTTAAACGTATTTGTTCCCATTATTCACAAATACTTAATATTCCTGGGTTTCTTTTATACTATTAGGCTTTGCATCGGCAAGAAGTTTCAACAAAGGTAAAATATTCTAAGCAACCAAATTAAAAGTGTGTACGAGTAAAATCTGGGGTAAAAGTTTTTCCCAATTCCTCAATGAGAGGACGAAGAGGAAGCACGGCTCGACGTGATTATAATCGAGGCCAGGAACCCCTCGTATTGAGACCCGAGAAGAATGACGATGTATCTGAGAGGATACGGTAAAGCGATGTACCCCAAACTATGTATAGCTTCTGAACCTTGGGAGACACGGTGAATGGTTATGCATGATAGATTGGGGTTGTAATATTCGCCCTCAACCGGATATTATGGTGCGATCGTTCAGTATGAATTATAAATCAATTATAAACTTGTACTAGGACTAAAATTCTCCTACTATATAGAGGGGAAGTTTTTCTTTGATCTGACACATTGTAACACGCAATTCAAAGCAATAAAAGTTTATTTTTGTCTTATAGCTATTGTTCAAGGCAATACTCAGTTGTTCTTTTCTTCACTTGCGACCGAGCTTGTACCGAAGGTCCAATCGAGGACGAGTTCCACTGTTCAATCTAAGATTAGGTTTGGTCATTACATTGTGATTGGTTTGATCGTTTGTTTTGTCTTTAATTCATTTACCTATTATTTTTAATTATCTATGTTGAATCAAAATGCGTATCCTTTAAACCGCGTACAAATTTAATTGTTATTCATTTTTTGGGTAAACAGTATGACGCCCACCATGGGGCTAAGGATAATAGTGGTGATTTGATACGAATTTCCATAACACGCCCTACTTTATGCTTGTTCTTTAGAATCTTAATTCCATGTCAGCCTAAGAATGTCAAACTTTCAGTCTGCTTACTTGAACCTTAACACTGAGTTAGGCTATCATGGCGAAAATAATAATGTGGTGCCAAGTAATGATATGCCTCATGTCGATCCCAATGGTGCCCCAGTCGCCGGCCTGGTCAATGCTAACTCCCAGGTGGCCATCAACATCAATTTGCCAAATGAGACTGAATACAGTGTTCAGCGGGGGACCCGGCAAACAGCTCAACAAGTGCCTGAAGGTAAAGGTGATGGAGTGAGCCTACGATTGATTTTCGAAATGTTGCAGGCTCAAAAACGAAAATAGCACAGCTGCAAAACCAAAGCCGCGTCCTTAATAGGGGCAAGCCCGAACAATCGCGAGAGAATACTCGACGGGATGAACAAGTTACCGTGAGACCGGGTAAAGCCGAGCTTGGAGAAACTTCAGAGGTAATGAAGATGCTCGAAGCATTAACAGAACGGTAGAGTCAGGTGAGAAAAAGATTGAGACCATCGACAAAAAGGTGATACAACTCCAGGGTCGACCCGATCCCGGGAGCACCTCCGATATTGAAGGGACCGGACCCCAAAATTTTTATCCAGAAGCCCTTTCCCCTGAGCGCGGTACCGTAGTAATCTTGAAGAGGTTTGTGATTCATGACATTCCCAAGTATAATGGGGACTATGGATCCAAATGAGCATGTAAACGTCCTATACATGCGCGATCAAAGGGAACGACTTGGAAAATGACGAAATCGAGTTAGTGTTGCTAAAAAAGTTTGGGAGAACTTTGTCCAAGGGGGCAATGATATAGTATCATAACTTGCCTCCAAATTCCATTGACTCGTTTGTTATACTTGCAGATGCTTTCATAAAAGCCCATAACAGAGCCATAAAGGTCTAGACTAGAAAGTGAGATCTTTTCAAAGTCAAAAAGGGATACCAGATGTTCAGAGAGTTCGTATCAAGATTCCAGATTGAACAGATAGATCTGCCACCATTTGTGAATGATTGGCCATTCACTTAGGGGCTCAACCCCGGAAGTTTCGTGGCCTCTCAACAGCTAAAACAAAATTTGCTGGAGTATGTAATGGTAACTTGGACCGACGTCCACAATAGGAGCCAATGATAGATTTGTTTACCCCATCAGAACCGATGATAGATCGAAGAGAGACATTTATTAGGAACCAAGACCGGTCCGAGATCGATATTAGCCACATAGTGTGGATTGGAGCAGAAAAGGATCTGGGCATCACCCAACTAGGAATGAGAAGAGAATTGATCGAAGGCCGGGCGATCGGGGCCAAATAAGTAAGAACATGTTTGTCAGGTCACGTGGAGTAGGGAATTACCAAGATTATTGAAGTACAATTTCAACATTGACGATGCAAGCATTATGTTGACCATATGACGTATCAAAGAGACCAAGTGGCCTTGACCACTGCAGTCCGACCCTACCTAGAGAGATCCTAATTTGATGCGTTAGTACCACATTATGCACGGTTATAGGACCGAATATTTGCGATAGTTAAGAGAAGAAGTTGCTCAATTGTTTAACAATGTGCACCTCCGAGAATTCCTAAGCGAGCGAGCCAAAAACCGCTTCAGAAACATGGATGCCAAGAAACAAGTCGAATGAAAGGAGCCTCATCACGTGATCAACATGATCATTAGGGAGTCGATATACCCCAAGGGTCAGTGATAAAACGCACTAAAGTGTCTATTACGAGGGAAAAACTCACTCGGGATTACGTTCCGGAGGAAGCTATCTTGTTCAGCCACAAAGATGTTGAGGGCATTGTACAGCCTCACAACAATACATTGGTAATATCTGTACTTATCAATAAATCTCAGGTTAAACGTGTATTGATTGATCTACGTAGCTCGACAAACATCATTAGATCAAGGGTTGCATAGCAACTGGGGTTATGGGATCAAGTTGTACCAGCACCCTGGGTATTGAATGGGTTTAACATGGTGTGTGAGACAACAAAAAAAGAGATAACGTTGCCAGTAAACACTATCGGGACAACCCAAGAAATGAAGTTCTACGTGATCGAAGGGGATCATTTTTCGGAAGGCCATGGGTCCACAACATGAGGGCATACGTTTGACCTTACACCATGCGCTGAAATTTCCCACACCGAGGGGATTCAAAACGGTCTACGAAGAATAATCGGTATTGGCCCAAGTAAAGGGAGTTTTTGAATATTGACAAAGGAACTCAGACATGGACAAGATCCATCCTAGTGAACCCCAGATACGGTCAACTCAAGCATGTGATTTGCACGTGAAGGAGACAAACCTCACTTAACAGAAATGATATCTCATGATCCTGATAAAAAAGGTTGCATATACGATAATAAGAAAGACTCCTTACACAAAGAGAACACCGGTTAAGAGATAGATAGAGCTAGAGGATGAAATCAACTAGAACTCTTTCACCAAGGAAGAGTAGCATCTATATTCTAGTCAATCTCTACTTACTAACTCAATAAATATTAGTATTGTTCTTTTTTACAAGAATGCACATAAGCATAAGTTAAACGTGAACTGAGAGCAAAATAGCAAGGTAATTTTGCAAGCAATTTATGTGTGATTCAAGCGTGCAATCTTGAAGCTACTTGAACCAAATAGAAGAACCCGTTCCATGCCTCTGTCTTTTATTCTAGTTCAATTGTAGTAGGTGTTTTCATATTGTACCTTTTAACTTTATCTAGAAAAAATTATTCTAGGTACTTAGAGTTTTTAAGTTAGAGTTAACTTGAAGTTTCCGCAATAGTCAAGGATGTGTGCTACAACTGGATTAGAGTTAATCCTAGGTTTACAAAAGAGTTTTTGTAAATGCAGTTTTTGGCTCAGTGATTTTAGTGGAGAGTTTGGCAAAATCCTATTGGAAGATAGGTTGGGGGTTTTTTTCACCTTTTGAGCCAGGTGTTTTCTATGTAAAATCTCTGTGTTCTTTAATTTCTATATTTATGATTCCGCAACAGTAGTAGTTGGAACATATAGAAGAACCATGTCCTTCTATAATCAGGTTAAACGAAAAATTGGGCACCACACAAATCACCCCCCTCTTGTATGGTATTGAAGTATAAAACATCAATTGATATTATAGCGGGTTATCCTTGAAGAGATTAACACCTTAGGAATAGATCAATATGAGTGCACCACCTAGAAACTGGGAAAGACAATCCACTACTAGGCCTCCACTCTTTAATGGCCAGTACTACTCCTGGTGAAAAAACATGATGAGAGATCATATCATTGTAGAGGGCTACAAACTATGGGACATTGTTACTGATGGTCCTCTGGCCACCATGAAGAAGAATGCTGAAGGAGTGGATGTGCCAAAGACTAGAGTTGACTGCACTGTTGAAGACTTGAAGAAGTGGAAAAAGAATGCCAAGGCCAAGAAATGGCTTTTGTGTGGACTTGGTCCAAACGAGTACAACAGAATTCAAAGATGCACTACTGCTAAGGAAATTTGAGACACTTTACAAGTGGCTCATGAAGAAACTCCTCAAGTGAAGAGATCAAGAGGAACACTGTTGTATTCTCAATATGAGAATTTCACCATGAAGGAAGGAGAAACCATCCAAGATATGTATACAAGGTTCACAACACTAACAAAAGAACGTAAGTCTCTTGGAAGGATTATCCTTGAAGAAGAAAAGGTTGAGAAAATTCTGATAAGAGTTCTTCCAGTTTCTTGGGAAAGCAAAATCACTGCTATTCAGGAATCAAAGAACATGACCACTCTTAAGTTGGACGAGTTAAATGGAACTCTCACTACCTATGAACTGAGAAAGTAGACCATGAAGATGGATGCTCCCAAGAAAGAAATAAGTCTGGCTCTCAGAATCTCTGAAGGTGCAGATCTAGAGGAAGATGAAATGGCTATGATCACGAGGGACTTCAAGAAGTATCTAATCAGAGGAAAGGGTTCTTCAAGAAGTGAAAATTACAAAAACCAAGGGTCCTGAAAAACAAATCAATAAGGGCTGTTACAAATATGGTAAGACTGATCACATGATCAAAAACTGTACTCAATGGGAAATTGAATGGAAGAAGGAAAGGGCTGAACGAAGAAACAAAAAGAAGGAACAGGTTCATCCCAAGAAGGACAAAGAAGCAACGAAGGCTATGGTTGCTTCCTGGGGAGAAAGCTTAGATGAGGAGTCAGAAGATAAAGATGGAGATGAACAAGAACTTATGACTATTGGAGAATCAGATGATGAAAAGAAGTAAGCGTGATTCATCTCAAAGACAAGATTAAATTTTTGTCTAAAGAAAGACTATCTGAGTTACTGCTAGATTTCATTGATGAGTCTGAGGTCATAAACAATGAAAAGGAACAACTGTCTAAGGAATGTGTAATCTTGAAAGCTAAGTGCAAGAATCTGGAACTCGGGGTCAGTGAATGTGATAAGAAAAATACAGAGTTGAAGAACCAGGTTCTTGAACTTGACACCACTGTGTTAGAACTCAGATCTGAAATTTTAAAACTGAAATTAGGAACAGGAAAAAAGAAGGCTGATCATATACAACTCACCTTAGAAGAAAATTTAGGAAAAATGAACGATGAGTTGTACAAAAAGGATTAGCAGATAAGAGTCCTAAAAGAAGATCTAGGCAAGGTTAAGCATGAGCTAGACATGACTTGCAAATGGAATAAGTCCTCTAATGCACTATCTTGGCTACAAGAACATCACAGTAGCAATAAAAGAGGACTTGACTATGGGACCCCTGCACTTAAGTGGGATCTTAAAAGCAAGTATATCACACTTCTTGAGAACAAAATCTGCACACATTGTGGTAAGACTAGTCACTTCAAAAGTGAAAGTAATGTAAAAGAAATGGCCAGTCAAAAGAACAAACCTTTGTTCAAGGGAAAAATAGGCTGCCAGGATAGGATAAAAAGAATTTAATTCACCCTTTTGCCTATAGAAAGGGACCCAAACTAGTTTGGGTTCCTAAGACTAACCCCTGATTTTCTTTTGCAGGTCAAAGTGAAAGGGAGCAACCAAATATGGTACATTGATAGTGGCTGGTCAAAGCATATGACTGGTAGCAAGAACCAGTTCCTTTCACTTGAGGACCTTAAAGGAGGTAATGTCTCCTTTGGAAATAGTAAGAAAGGTGGAATTATTGGGGTTGAAAAGGTAGGTAAGATAGACTCACATTCCATTGAGAATGTCTACTTGATAGATTTCTTGAAATATAGCCTAATCAGTGTATCATAATTATGCAACATAGGTAACTTGGTAGCATTCACCTCTACCAAATGTTTTGTGATAAATCTTATCATTGACAAGATTGTTTTTTAGGAAAAAAGAGTAAACAATATATACATTGTAGATTTGTCCACTCTTTCAGAAAATGAACTCACTTGCTTAAGTGTGTTGGACAATGATCTCATCTTTTGGCACAAAAGACTCGAACATGCAAGTCTAAGTCAACTCAACAAATTAGTCTCCAAGGACCTGGTGATAGGTCTGCCTAACATCAAGTTTAAGGAAGACAAAGTTTGTGAGGCTTGTGCAATGGGGAAGCATGTAAGATCCTCTTTTAAAAGCATGAAAGTGATATGCACAACCAGGTCGATGGAACTGGTTCATATGGATCTCTGTGGTCCAATGAGAACATTGAGCAGAGGTGGTAAGAAATATGTGATGGTGCTTGTTGATGATTACTCTAGGTTTAATTGGACATTGTTTTTAACATCTAAGGATAAAACATTTGACATGTTTACTGCCTTTGTTAAAAAAAACTCAGAAACAACTAGGTAATCAACTTGTATAAATTGGGTCTGATCATGGAGCTGAATTTGAAAATGCTAAGTTTGCTGAATTTTGTGATGAGCATGGTATAGATCATAATTTCTCTGTCCCTAGGACTCCTCAACAAAATGGAGTAGTTGAAAGAAAGAATAGGACTCTTGAAGATATGGCTAGGACTATGCTTCTTTATAGTAAACTGCCCTATAGCTTCTGGGCAGAGGCTGTAAATACTGAATGTTACATCATTAATAGGTGCATGACTAGACCTCTTGTAGAGAAGACTCCCTATGAGTTACTTAAAGGGAGAAAACCAAATATGTCCCATCTTATGTCATTTGGATGCAAGTGCTTTGTGCACAATAATGGAAAAGACTCCCTAGGTAAGTTTAATCCCAGAAGTGATGAGGGTGTATTCTTGGGATATTTTTCACATAACAAAGCATATAAAGTGTACATGTTGTTTTTGATGAAACTAACATTCTTTCTGAGAGACAGAAACATGAAGATGAAGCTATTGAGATGGTAAAAGAATTAAGTGAAGGCAAAGCTCAAGCTAAAACTGCACCAAAGAAGGAACATGCGATGGAACGGGTTCCTCCATCCAGGACAACCTGACAGGGGGAACTGAACAAAGGAGAAATGAATTTAATTCCCAAATGGAACCTATCCATGAGCCTATTCCTCCACAACAGAACATGGGAGAAATATCTAACAGAAACCAGTTGGTTTTGAAACCTTACAAGTAAAAAGTTCTCATCCCATTGAGAACATAATTAGTGATCCAACCTCGTGAGTTAAAACTAGATCTCAATTAAAGAATTTGTGTGAATTTGATGCCTTTTTATCTCTTATTGAACCTAAAAATGTTGATAAGGCTTTGCAGGATGCAGACTGGGTAAATGCAATGCAAGATGAACTCAATCAGTTTGAAAGAAGTCAAAGTTTGGGATCTGGTTCCAAAACCCAAGGACCGATCAGTAATTGGCACTAAATAGGTCTTTAGAAACAAAGTTGATGAAGATAGAACTGTTACAAAGAACAAGGCAAGGTTGGTGGTTCAAGGTTATAGCTAGGAGGAAGGCATAGACTATGATGAGATCTTTGATCCAATTGCAAGATTGGAAGCAATAAGACTTCTCATAGCCTTTGCAGCACACATGGAATTTACTCTTCATCAAATGGATGTCAAAAGTGCTTTCCTAAATGGATACTTAAAGGAAGAAATGTTTGTCAAACAACCTCCAGGGTTTGAGAGCAAGGAGTATCCGGAACATGTATACAAATTAGATAAGGCTCTCTATGGACTCAAGCAGGCTCCTAAAGCATGGTATGAATGACTGTCCATATTCCTGCTTGAACATGGGTACAAGAGAGGTAAAATTAACAGTACTCTATTCTTAAGGAAAAAAGGTAAGGATCTTATTATAGTACAATATATGTTGATGATATAATTTTTGGGGCAACCACTGAAAAATTAAGTAAGTAATTTGCAAAACTTATGGGGAGTGAATTTTAAATGAGTATGATGGGTGAGCTTAATTTTTTCTTAGGCTTACAAATTGAACAAAACTCAAATTGAACCATGATCCATAAGCAGAAATATGCAAAATAGTTGATTAAAAAGTTTAAAATTGAAGAATCAAAAGAAATAGACACTCCTATTGCAACAACCACTAAATTGGACATAGATGAACCTAGTTCATCTATTGATCAGAAGTTGTATAGGGGTATGATTGGCTTACTTTTGTGTCTTACTTCTAGTAGACCTGACTTTGTTTTTAGTGTAGGGATTTGTGCTCTATTTCAAGCAAATCCAAAGGAATCCCACTTGACTGCTATCAAGAGAATATTGAGATACTTGAAAGGCACTACTAACCTTTGTCTTTAGTATCCAGAAGGTAGTAACTTTAACCTAGTGAGATATGCTAACTATGCAGGTTTCCTGGTAGATAGGAAGAGCAACTCAGGTATGACACACTTTCTTAGTTCATGTCTTGTGTTATGGGCTACTAAAAAGCAAAATTCAATGGCTTTATCCAGTGCTGAAGCTGAGTATATTGCTGTTGCTTTCTATTATGCTTAATTACTATGGATCAAATAATAGTTGATGGATTCTGGTATTGAAGTTGGTTGCATCCCTATTTTATATGATAACACTAGTGCTATTAGTATGACTAAGAACCCGATTCATCATAAGAGAACTAAGCCCATAGATGTTAGACACCATTTTTTGAGGGACAACTATGAGAAATGACTGATTACTGTAGAATTTTGTGCTACTAATAAGCAAATTACTGATATCTTCAATAAAGCACTGAGTAGAGAGCACTTTGAAAGGAACATGTTAGAATTAGGGATGACTAAGATCACCTAACGGGACCAATTCAGAATGCACAATGAAAAAAATTATTGAAATTTTTTTTGGTTAATAAATCTTGAACTTGTGTAAATATCTAGATTAATCGTTACTTAGTCTCATATTGTAAATAGTATACTCCTGTGACTTGTGTTGATATGACTTACTGATCTTTAACAAAATTTTCTCTAGTTTGGTAAATTGAGGCATGATCAAGAGGATTCTTAGTGAAAAACTTGGTTCATCTGATTAACGAGGTATATTTTCTACACTCTGCACAATTAGAAATATTAATGTTTAATTCATGAGCAGAGTCCTACCCATGTTCAAAATCGTCATAAAAACTTATCCCTCTAGAATTTGAACCAGTTTCGTCTCTAATAGAATCCTCACTACATAAAATACCTAGAATCTAGGGAAGCCTAACCACTTTTTCAACCTGAAATTTTAGGTTGATTGGACATCTAATTGACTCCAAAAAGCCGTCGTTAGTTATTAATTAGGCCTCTCTATTTAAAAACCCATCATCACAATCACTGCCATTCTAATAACTCTCAAAACCGACGAATTTCTTCTTTTCTCTATTCTTCTCTCTTCCAAAACCCCAATTCTCAAATTCTCCTATAGAATTAGCAAGATGTCTAACCCACAAGATAACCCAGTACTCCTCCACAACTTACCCCTTCTGATTCCTCCACCCCTCCTCCACCCAGCACAACCCCCAAACCTAAGAAAAGGTGAGTGAAAATGCTTGCTCCCAAAATTGTAGCCACAGGTGCTGTGTC
The DNA here is from genome assembly GCA_026770625.1 of Nicotiana glauca. Taxonomy (NCBI): domain Eukaryota; kingdom Viridiplantae; phylum Streptophyta; class Magnoliopsida; order Solanales; family Solanaceae; genus Nicotiana; species Nicotiana glauca. Next base: position 145,158 of record MU761072.1, on the reverse strand, counting down.
AAAGAAATTGAACACAAATTAAAGGCTAGCCAAGTCCAAATTCTAAAAACTCATATGACTCTTTCAAATCTGCAAGTGAGGGAGAAGGAACTGGGTCTTCTGACTCTGAGAAGGTTGAAAACTCCTCTTTTGAGGTACGTTCTGTCTTAGATAAGAATTTAAACAATAGGTTTGTTATGGTTAGGACTGTTAGGGATGTGGAAATGCCAGAGTGGAGAAGGAGATGTGGTAAAAATAAAAGTGCAAAAGAAAATGAGAGTGAGGGTAGAAGTAATGATGTGAGAGGAAAAGGGAAAGAAGTGGATGAATCTTCACCCACTTCTGAATTGGTGAGACCATCTATCTGTGGGTTGAACATGTAAATGTAGAAGAGAGTAGCAAGAAGACAGGGGGAAGCGGTTCAAGGGAGGCTGCTGAAGGGTTGGTTAATCTTAGTTCACAAGTATGGACCTAGTTCATCAATTGAGGAGACCCTAACAGACCTTCTCAAGAAAGTGGGTGCTAGTTATGATCCAAAGAAAAGGAGAACCCCTACACCAAAAGCCCCCAGCACTGCAAAACCTTCCAAGAGAATAAAGGTTTCTTCTCTAGAAACTGTTGAGATTTCTCTACCAAAAGGAAGGGCCACAAGAAGTATGATGAAGCAGAGAGAGAGTGAGTTACAAAAAGCTATGGCAGAAAGCAAGAAGAAGAGGATAGATAAAGGAAAAGCTAAGGTTGCAGAGCCTACTGAGGCTATTAATGTGGATGAGATGGAACAACTGTGGAGGTTCAGACCCCCAAGACCAAAAGACCAATACTTCTTCCAAGAAGTCTTCATCTGTGTCTAAGACTGCTGAACCTTCATCAGCCAAGAGGACAATGTCTGCTGTGAAAAACAAACAAGTTAGAATTACTGAGGAGGAGGAATGGAGTAGTGAAGAAGAGAGTGAAACTGATCATGAACAAGACAAGCTAGCCAAGTTTGGCAAGAGAAAAATCCTGAAGTGTAGAATTCTGAAGGATTTGGTGGAACCAATGATGGTTTGATTGGTTGATGCTTTAGCTGCTCAGGGTTGGAAGGACATGGTCTTCAGTTGGATGGTAGGTTGGCCAGGAATGAGATCATTGAATTTATAGCAAATACAGAGGTCAAGGATGGTAGAGTTACCAATTAGGTAAAAGGGGTCCAAGTGTCTTTTGATGCAAAGAAGCTGGGAGAGATTCTTGACATTCCCTCTGAAGGATATGATAATTACACAAGGCAAAGGTGGCCAAGTCTGGACTCCCTTCCTACTGCCCTTGCAATCACTAGGATATTTTGTGATGCCTCAGAAGTGAATGAGGCCAAAGTTATTCATAAGAGTGAAATGAAGCCACAACATAAAGTCCTATTTGAATTTGTCAACAAGTGCTTGCTGCCTAGGAAGACTTGGCGTTGATGGAATATCTTGAAAGTGGAAGGCAGATCAACTGGCCTGCATTTATTATCAAGCTAATGGATAGGGTTATAAATGGCTCCAAAGCCCATGCTACTCCTTATGGGTTTGTTCTGACTACTGTGCTTGATCGTTGTAAGGTGCCACTGAAGAAGTGGGAAATGGCCACAAGCAAGGATCACTTTGGAATAAACACTTTGATTGCTTATGACTATGAGGTCACTGACATTCCCAATGAACCTGGTTCATCCAAGAAGACACCTATAAACAGTAAAGTCAAAGCTTTAGTGCAGGAGATTGGGGCAAATGATGATGAGATAGCTAGGCTGAAGGCCCGTTTAGCAGAGGTTGAATCTGAGAGAGATGCTCTCAGAACTGAGCTCACAAAGGAAAAGGAGAAGAATGATGACATTCTTCAAAATATGCTGCACCTTCTCCAAGCCAAAACCCAACCCTCTTGTCCTTCCAAGCCTTAAGTTCTTAGCTTTCAGTTCTTCACCTTGTCTAGATTTTTCGGTGATCCAGATTAGGGATTTTTTCTTGTTTTGCTCATGTTTTGACTATTTTTATTTCTTTTTATGGATTGTCGTGGCATCAATCTATCAATGAAGGTTGCTATTTTTTCTCTTGACTAATTATTTACTTTTCCGTGATAGTTTAAATATGTTTGGTTGATTACTGATGATTAATCCATGATTGCACTTGTAGTTGCCCCAGTGGCCATGAGTAACTATTAAAATTCTCGGAATCACACTGTGTTTATGCAACTTTTCGATGATGCCAAAAGGGGAAGATATTGTGCTTTACATTTTGAATAAGTGATGTTTATTACCTAATAAACCCGGTCCTTGATGATAAGTAAAAATTCTCTAACTTTGCATTGATGTTTGAGCTGAGTTATGATATGGACTAAGTGAGTGAAAAGTACAGAGTTTGTCATCATCAAAAAGGGGAAATTTGTTGACCCAAGTAAAGGAGAGTTTTGAAGATTGATAAATGAACTCAGACATGGACCAAATCTATCCTAGTGAACCCCAGATATGGTCAACTCAAGCATGTGAGTTGCACCTGAAGGAGATAAACCTCACTTAACAAAAATAATATCTCATGATCCTGATCGAAAAGTTTGCATATGGGATAAGCAGAAAGACTCCTTGCACAAAGAGAACACAACTTAAGAGATGGATAGAGCTAGAGGATGAGATCAACTAAAACTCTTTCACCAAGGAAGAGTAGCATCTGTATCCTAGTCAATCTCTACTTACTAACTCAATAAATATCAGTGTTGTTCTCTTTTATAGGAATTCACATAAGCAGAATTTAAATGTGAATTGAGAACAAAATAACAAGCTAATTTTGCAAGTAATTTATGTGTGATTCAAGTGTGCAATCTTGAAGCTACTTGAACCAGATAGAAGAACCAGTTCCAAGCGTCTGCCTTTTATTCTAGTTCAATTGTAGTAGATGTTTTCATATTTTACCTTCTAAACTTTATATAGAAGTAATTATATTAGGTACTTAGAGTTTTCAAGTTAGAGTTAACTTGAAGTTGTCGCAACAATTAAGGTTATGTGCAACAACGGGTTTAGAGTTAATCCTAGGTTTACAAAAGTGTTTTTGTAAATGCAGTTTTTGGCTCAGTGATTTTAGTGGAGAGTTTGGAAAATCCTATTGGAAGGTAGGTTGTGATTTTTTTACCTTTTGAGCTAGGAGTTTGCAAGGGAAATGTTTGCTATCGATGAAGTGGTCGTGGTGCCCACGGTCTCAACATCAAGAAGTACAGAGTCAATGAGAAAAGAAGAAACTAAATAGAAAACAATGATATCAACCTCAACCGAACCAAAGAAATCAGAAGAACAAGGAGCAGATGATAAGGATGGTTACAATGTCCAGAGATCATTCAAAGCACCTGATGACACTGATGCTACCAAATCAGCGGTCGATGTGTTGGAGCAAGTTATATTAATCAAGCATCTATCATATCAAAAGGCATACTTGGGCACGGGGTTAACCCTCCAGCTCAGGAAAAAACCTATTTATTTTCTTAAAGCTAATGCCGATTGTTTTTCCTGGTCCCATATAGACATCATAGGGATTCCACCGGTGTTAACCACTCACAAGTTGAGTTTGGATCCGAAGTTCTATCTGGTCAAGCAGAAGAGAAGGCCACAGTCTGAGATCAAATACGCATTCATCATGAATAAGATATCCAAACCTCTAAAAATAGGTTCCATCGAGGAAGTTATATACCCGAATTGGTTAGCTAACATAGTGCTAATACCTAAAAAAGGAAAGAAACTAAAAATGTATGTATATTATAAGGATCTAAACAAGTCATGTCCAAAGGATTCTTTCCCTTTTCCTAACATTGATCGAATGATCGACGTGACAGTCGGACATGAGATACTTAATTTTCTCGATGCCTATTCCGTGTACAACAAAATTTGGATGGACCCAAAAGATCAAGAAAAGTCTCCTTTCATAACAAAGTTCGGCACCGACTACTATAACATATTTTCATTCGAATTAAAGAACGCTAGTGCCACATACCAACGCCTAGTAAATCGGATGTTCGAAGAATAGATAGGTAAATCAATGGAAGTTTATATTGATGATATGTTAGTCAAGTCGCTGTGATCATAGGACCATTTAAATAATTTGCAGGAAATCTTCGACATATTAAGGGAGTACAACATGAAACTCAACCTGAAGAAATGTGCATTTGGGGTAGGTTTGAGTTTCTCGGGTTCATGTATCTAATCGGGGGATATAGATCAACCTCGAAAAAATAAAGGCCATAGAGGAAATCACCTTAATCCACAACATCAAGGCGGTTCAATGACTAACCGGGCAGATAGCAACATTGGGACGGTTCATCTTGAGATCGTCAAATAAGAGCCATCAGTTCTTCTCACTATTGAAAAAGAAGAACAATTTTTCTTGGACTCCGTAACACCAACAAGCTTTGGAAGAACTCAAGCAATACCTATCGGGTCCCCCTATTTGCTGCTGATAAGTAGGGATTTTGACAACTTATTTGCGCTCTTTTACTTTCGTTTTAGCTCAAAAATGCTTAAAGGTATTCCCTAAAACTAATGAAATGTGCTTTATTGCAGGAGTGTTGGAATATGATCCAAATAAATGAAAATAAACTCAAGAAGGAGTAATTTTGGACAAGGACCAAAACAAGGCTAAAAAGGCACAATGCGGACAACACAATACTAATGTAATGATTCGGCCAATCATTTTGACAATTAACGCCCCGATCCCCTATTAACTTCTTTCCTTGTGTTTATTTATGCTATTGTGATTTGCCGAGATGATTCATTTTGAATTTTGGAGTATTTTGGGACATATAGTCCCTAAATGAGATTTTAAGTCTTAGAATTTGGACTGTAGTCAGAATAGTGTGAAAATGGCTCCAAAATGGAATTCGTTCGATTCTGTTAGCTCATTTTGGGTGACTTCGAGATTAGGGGTGTGTCCAGATTGTGTTTTTAAAGTCGGTAGCTCATTTAGGCTTGAAATGGGAAAAATTGAATTTTTGGAGTTTCGGGCCGATAGAGGAATTTTGATATCAAGGTCAGAATTTGATTTCGGAAATGGGAATAGGTCTGTAATGGTAAATATGACTTGTGTGTAAAATTTGGGGTCAATCGGACATGGTTTGGTTAGTTTCGACATCGGTTGTAGAATTTTGAGATTCGAAGTTCATTAGGTTGGATTGGAGGGTGATTCATGATTTTTGCATTGTTTGATGTAATTTGAGGGCTCGACTAAGTTTGTATGATATTTTATAATTAGTTGGTATATTTTTTTATTGTCCTAGGGGCCTCGGGTGAGTTTCAGATGCTTAACGGATTAGTTTGGGACTTAGGCATTTTGCTGAAGTTTGTTGCACCTGTTGTTTTCGCACCTGTGGATTTTGGACCGCAGGTGCAGAGCCGCAGATACAGAAATGGACTTTGGCAACACGAACCGCAGGAGTGGCTGGGGGACCGCAGTAGCAGGCTTGTAGATGCGGCCCAGTGCCTATAGATGAAACCCCAGCCCAGGTAAGTGACTTTCACACCTGCGATGATTCCTCCGCAGGTGCATGACAACATATGCGGCCCCACAAGTGCAGAAGTAGAAATCGCTGGGCAGAAAAGAGGATTTCGAGGGTTTGAAATTTTAAAACACAAAATTTGATTTGGAGCTCGGTGGGAGGCGATTTCTCGAGGGATTTTGAAGGAGAGCTATTAGGTAACTAATCCTAACTCTAATTTGATCATAATATATTAATCTATTGTTGTATTCCTTATCTAATTAAGGAATTTGAGGGTGGAAGTTTGAAAATGGGGGAAAAGTCCTCCAATTGAAAATCTGAAGTTTGAATGGGAATTAGACGTCGGATTTGGATGATTTTTGTACTAGTGAACTCGTGAGTGAATGGGAACTCATAATTTGTGATTTTTTCCCGATTCCGAGACGTAGTCCCAGGGAGGATTTTTGGGCTTTTTCCCTATTTTTTTGCCTTCGTATTGAATTCATTAGCTAAATTAGTTGCTTGAGCTATATTTACGTTATGTAATTGATTTGATTAGATTCGGGCCACTCGGAGTTGGATACTCATGGAAAGAGAATGATTTCGAATTGATTTTGAGCTTGGTTCGAGGTAAGTGGCTTGCCTAACCTTATTTGGGGAAACTCTCCTTAGGATTTGGTACCGTTGTTATATGAATATTGTGTACGTGAAGTGACGAGTGCGTACATATGATAATTGTTGAAAAACCCCATTTTCATTAAGTAAATATCTATGTTTTCCTTTAATTGAGAAACACTAGTATATTTGAAGCCATCCTATTTAGCTTAGGAAAGTATGCTTACACGACTTAACTGCCTTAATTGCCTACCTGGACTCTGTACAAGATGTTTAGAGTAAGGATTGCCTGCCTTCTTCGATATGAATTTAATCTAAACTGTAGAATTTCTTGTTGAAACTATTATTTATATTAATTGGTCTATATGTTTATTTTGGGACTATGGAACGGTATTTCATGAGATCCCCCTGCACATTTATAATTGGGACTACGGGACGGTATCCCGAGAGATCCCCCGTACTAGATATATTTACTTTGGTACTATGGAACAGTATTTCGGGAGACTCCCTTGCACATTTATGTTTGGAAAAACAGGACGGTATCCCGGGAGATCTTGTCACGATCTAAACCGATGGGCCGTGACGGGTGGCTGAATCCTACCTGTCAAGCACCCCTAAACACGCGTCTAAGATATGAACCTGAATAACATCAGCTTCATTACGAAAATAACATACGTAAAGGAAACCTACCATCAAGGCATATGTACGTATATATGCAGAATACAATGGGCGAGCCGACAAGGCTGCTATAGAAAACTATACATCCAAAACTGAAAGCCGACAAGGCCACATACAACGCAACTAGACATATTGTCCACATACCTCTAACAAAAATATAACTGTACAAAGATGGGACTGAGCCACGTCATACCCATATACACACACACACACATATATATATATACACACACACACACAAACGTATCGTACCAAAATCAAAGCAGCTCCAGATCAAGTGGAGCACATACCCTCTCGCAGATCAGGGATCCTAAGAAGGGGGACCGTCAACTTGCCTACCTGTACCTGCGGACATGAAATTTAGGCCCCATACAATAGGGCATCAGTATAAAAAATGTACTAAGTATGTAAGACATGAAAATTAGTACGTAAAAGACATAGATGAAACATGGAATAAGGCAACACATCTTTAAATCTGAATAACTTTGTAAATTCTGAAACGTTTATAATGTCATGCACATGTGTATAAATGTCGTGCCATGCATAGGTATGGGTGTGCATAATATCATCAAGTCACTGAGGGCATCCCTTCATATCATCTCGGCCACTGTGGCAGTATCATCAACATATACCAGCTGATCAGGTGGTGGTGCGCATATAACACCATAACCTTTTTCCATATCCCATATACATATATTTACATATATACGCGTATATAACACTATCTGGTCATGGGTCAATGCACATGTATAAATGAGTGAAATGCATGAAAAATACGTAATAATCTCAATATTCCTTCCAGATAAACTTTTTTCAACTGTGTATTATTCTGAGACCCATGAACAAAAGATAATAATATTTTTCTTGGGGAATATAGACACACCTACTATTTCTATGAATAGAGTAATTTATGGAAACTGTGTGTTTGCTCGTTTATTCAGTATAATTTGGACCATGCCAAAAGAAAGAAGGGAGGGCCTTAACATACATAGAGTAGGAAAAACTCCATATAATATTTCATTGGAAAACCTTCGTTGATTGAACGAAATTTGCCTCTGTTCCTTAGAAATTCATGGACGAAAATTGTTTCTGGTTCCTAATAAATGAAAATCAACTCAAGAAAGAGTAATTTTGGACAAGGACCATAACAAGGCTAAAAAGGCACAGTGTGGACCGCACAATACTAATGTAACGATCCGGTCAATTATTTTTAGAATTAACGCCATGATCCCCTATTAACTACTTTCCATATATTTTTTTCTGCTATTGTGATTTGCCGAGAAGATTCATTTTGAGCTTCGGAGTATTTTGGACACATAGTCCCTAAATGAGAGTTTAAGTCTTAGAATTTGGACAGTAGTCAGAATAGAGTGAAGACGGTTCCAAAATGGAATTCATTCGATTCTGTTAGCTCATTTAGGTTATTTCGAGCTTAGGGGCGTGTCCAGATTATGTTTTTGAGGTCAGTAGCTCGTTTAGGCTTGAAATGGCTAAAGTTAAATTTTTAGAGTTTCGGGCCGATAAAGGTATTTTGATATCGGGGTCGAAATTTAATTTCGAAAGTTTGAATAGGTCTATAGTGGTGAATATGACTTGTGTGTAAAATTTGGGATCAATCGGACATGGTTTGGTTAGTTTCGGCATCCATTGTAGAATTTTGAGATTCCATGTTCATTAGGTTGGATTGGAGGGTGATTCGTGGTTTTTGCATTATTTGATGTGATTTGAGGGCTCGACTAAGTTCGTATGATATTTTATGATTGGTTGATATATTTTTTGGTGGTCCTAGGGGCCTCGGGTGAGTTTCAGATGCTTAACGGATTAGTTTGGGGTTTAGGCATTTTGCTGAAGTTTGTTGCACCTGTTGTTTTCGCACCTGTAGATTTTGGACCGCAGCTGCGGAGCCGCAAATGCAAAAAAGAACTTTGGCAACAGGAACCATAGGAGCAGCTGGGGGACTGCAATAGCGGGCTCACAGATGCGACCCAGTGCCTATATATGTGACCCCAACCCAGGTAAGTGACTTCCGCACCTGTGATGATTCCTCCGCAGGTGCAGGACAACAGATGTAGCCCCATGAGCGCAGAAGCAGAAATCACTGGGCAGAAAAGAGGATTTCGATGGTTTGAAATTTTAAAACACAAAATATGATTTGGAGCTCGGTGGGAGGCGATTTCTCGAGGGATTTTGAAGGAGAGCTATTGGGTGACTAATCCTAACTCTAATTTGACCATATTATATTAATCTATTGTTGTATTCTTCATCTAATTAAGGAATTTGAGGGTGGAAGTTTGGAAATGGGAGAAAAGTCCCCTAATTGAAAATTTGAAGTTAGAATAGGAATTAGACGTCAGATTTGGATGATTTTGTACGAGTGAACTCGTGAGTGAATGGGAGCTCATAATTTGTAATTTTTACCCGATTCCGAGACGTAGTCCCTGGGAGGATTTTTTGACTTTTTTCCTATTTTCTTGCCTTCGCTTTGAATTCATTAGCTAGATTAATTGCTTGTAGCTATGTTTATGTTATGTAATTGATTTGATTAGATTTGGGCCACTCAGAGTTGGATACTCGTGGCAAGTGCGTGATTTCAGATTGATTTTGAGCTTGGTTCGAGGTATGTGGCTTGCCTAACCTTGTGTAGGGGAACTCCCTTTAGGATTTGGTACTATTGTTATATGAATGCTGTGTACGTGAAGTGACGAGTGTGTAGATGTGCTAATTATTGAAAAACTTTATTTTCATTAAGTAAATATCTATACTTTCCTTTAATTGAGCAATATTAGTATATGTGAAGCCATACTATTTAGCTTAGGAAAGTTTGCTTACATGACTTAACTACCTTAACTGCCTACTAGACTCTGTACAAGATGTTTAGAGTAAGGATTGCCTGCCTCCTTAGATATGAATTTAATCTAGACTGTAGAATTTCTTGTTAAAACTATTATTTATACTAATTGGGATGTATGTGTACTTTGGGACTACGGAATGGTATTCTATGATATCCCCCTGCACATTTATAATTTAGACTACGAGACGGTATCCCAAGAGATCCCCTGTACTGGATATATTTACTTTGGGATCACGGAAAGATATTCTGGGAGATCCCCTTGCACATTTACGTTTGGGAAAACTGGAAGGTATCCTAGGAGATCCTGTCACGACCCAAACCGATGGGCCGCGATGGGTGCTTGAATCCTACCTGTCAAGCACCCCTAAGCATGAGTCTAAGATATGAACCTGAATAACATCTACTTCATTACGAAAATAACATATGTGAAGGAAACCTACCATCAAGGCATATGTACGTATATATGCAGAATACAGCGGGCGAGTCGACAAGACTGCTATAGACAACTATACATCCAAATCTGAAAAACAAGGCCACATACAACCCAACTAGATATACTGTCCACATACCTCTAACAGAAACATAACTGTACAAAAACGGGATTGAGCCATATCATACCCCCCACCCACCCACACACCCACCCACACACACACACACACATATATATATATACTAACATATCGTACCAAAATCTAGGCCGCTCCGGATCAAGTGGAGCACGCATTGTCTCGCGGATCAGGGATCCTAAGAAGGGGGACCGTCACCTTGACTACCTGCACCTGCGAGCATGAAACGCAGGCCTCGAGAAATAGGGCGTCAGTATTAAAAATGTACTGAGTATGTAAGGCATGAAAATTAGTACGTAAAAGACATANTCGATGGTTTGAAATTTTAAAACACAAAATATGATTTGGAGCTCGGTGGGAGGCGATTTCTCGAGGGATTTTGAAGGAGAGCTATTGGGTGACTAATCCTAACTCTAATTTGACCATATTATATTAATCTATTGTTGTATTCTTCATCTAATTAAGGAATTTGAGGGTGGAAGTTTGGAAATGGGAGAAAAGTCCCCTAATTGAAAATTTGAAGTTAGAATAGGAATTAGACGTCAGATTTGGATGATTTTGTACGAGTGAACTCGTGAGTGAATGGGAGCTCATAATTTGTAATTTTTACCCGATTCCGAGACGTAGTCCCTGGGAGGATTTTTTGACTTTTTTCCTATTTTCTTGCCTTCGCTTTGAATTCATTAGCTAGATTAATTGCTTGTAGCTATGTTTATGTTATGTAATTGATTTGATTAGATTTGGGCCACTCAGAGTTGGATACTCGTGGCAAGTGCGTGATTTCAGATTGATTTTGAGCTTGGTTCGAGGTATGTGGCTTGCCTAACCTTGTGTAGGGGAACTCCCTTTAGGATTTGGTACTATTGTTATATGAATGCTGTGTACGTGAAGTGACGAGTGTGTAGATGTGCTAATTATTGAAAAACTTTATTTTCATTAAGTAAATATCTATACTTTCCTTTAATTGAGCAATATTAGTATATGTGAAGCCATACTATTTAGCTTAGGAAAGTTTGCTTACATGACTTAACTACCTTAACTGCCTACTAGACTCTGTACAAGATGTTTAGAGTAAGGATTGCCTGCCTCCTTAGATATGAATTTAATCTAGACTGTAGAATTTCTTGTTAAAACTATTATTTATACTAATTGGGATGTATGTGTACTTTGGGACTACGGAATGGTATTCTATGATATCCCCCTGCACATTTATAATTTAGACTACGAGACGGTATCCCAAGAGATCCCCTGTACTGGATATATTTACTTTGGGATCACGGAAAGATATTCTGGGAGATCCCCTTGCACATTTACGTTTGGGAAAACTGGAAGGTATCCTAGGAGATCCTGTCACGACCCAAACCGATGGGCCGCGATGGGTGCTTGAATCCTACCTGTCAAGCACCCCTAAGCATGAGTCTAAGATATGAACCTGAATAACATCTACTTCATTACGAAAATAACATATGTGAAGGAAACCTACCATCAAGGCATATGTACGTATATATGCAGAATACAGCGGGCGAGTCGACAAGACTGCTATAGACAACTATACATCCAAATCTGAAAAACAAGGCCACATACAACCCAACTAGATATACTGTCCACATACCTCTAACAGAAACATAACTGTACAAAAACGGGATTGAGCCATATCATACCCCCCACCCACCCACACACCCCCACACACACACACACACATATATATATATACTAACATATCGTACCAAAATCTAGGCCGCTCCGGATCAAGTGGAGCACGCATTGTCTCGCGGATCAGGGATCCTAAGAAGGGGGACCGTCACCTTGACTACCTGCACCTGCGAGCATGAAACGCAGGCCTCGAGAAATAGGGCGTCAGTATTAAAAATGTACTGAGTATGTAAGGCATGAAAATTAGTACGTAAAAGACATAGATGAAATATGGAATAAGGAAACATATCTTTAAATCTGAATAACTTTGTATTCTAAAATGTTTATAATGTCATGCACATGCGTATAAATGTCATGCCATGCATAGGTATGGGTGTACATAATATCATCAAGCCACTGAAGGCATCCTATCATATTATCTCGGCCACTGTGGGCAACATCATCAACATATGCTAGTTGATCAGGTGGTGGTGCATATATAACGCCTTAACCTTTTTCCATATCCCATATATATATATATATATATATATATATATATATATATATATATATATAACACCATCTGGTCATGGGTCAATGCACATGTGTAAATGAGTGAAATGCATGAAAAATACGTAATAATCTCAATATTCCTTCCAGATAAACTTTTTAAATATTTTTCTTGGGGAATCAAGAATATTGACATCCCTACTATTTTTATGAATAGAGTAATTTACGGAAACTGTGTGTTTGCGTGTTTCTTCAAGTATAATTTGGACCATGCCAAAAAAAAAAGAAAGGAGGGTCTTAACATACATAGAGTAGGAAAAACTCCATATAATATTTCGTTGGAAAACCTTCGTTGATTGAATGAAATTTGCCTTTGCTCTTTAGAAATTCATGGACGAAAATTGTTTCTGGTTCCTAAAAATTTTGAAACGAAATAACAATTTTAGTTTCCTTGAAATTGAGAGGAAAAAGTTTTCTAGTTCTTTGAAGTTTGGAAGGAATAACGTTTGGATTCCTTTTGATTCATATGGATTTGAATGTTGGACGAAATGAATCTGCTTCAAACGTCTTTGGTTTGAAACCAAAGACAGAATGTGCTTTCATCTCATGAATTGCTTACTAAGTCTAATGATCACAAGTGTTATTTGCTAAGACGTAAATTTAAGTCATGTCATGGTTGTATTCATAAGGAGCCATCCGGCAAAAGTGACTACTTAATCATTTTTAATTTTGTGGCTTCTTGCCACGTATAATTCATTAATTTTATCCATTTATTAGTTAACTGGGTAATGTACCATTATACGATAATTAACCAATTACCCTATAATTTATAAATTATCTCAAATTACCTAAAATTACTAATCATCATTTTTTAATGTACTTCATATATTACACTACTGTGGTCATGTGATACCTTTCATGGTACTAGTTCCTAATTATAGGGTATTATCGCTCGACCGGTATTTTATCCCAAATTGGCCACTTTCAACGAAACTTGTTTTCTTTAATTTATGTACCTTTTATCCTTCATGACACTTACTTCTCGCTTGTTATAATTAACGTAAATACGTTAACCTCAAGATAATCTCACTCCCGCAATTAACTGAAGATGAAACTTTTAGCGTACGAAAATGCGAGATGTAACAGATCCCCTACTGCTATCTCTATACACTAAGTTATTGTTTTTATATGGTTTCATATTTGTTGACTGCTAGTATTTATCTTTACTGCGATATTTCTTATTGTTTTATCTTATTATATATATATAAACCTATTATATATATATAAACCAGTAGGGCCCTAACCTGATCTCGTCACTACTCGACCGAGGTTAGGCTTGGCACTTACTGGGTACCGTTGTGGTGTACTCATACCATTTCCTGCATATGTTTTTTGTGTGCAGATCCAGGTTCATCGTACCAGCTTCATCACTAGTTGCAGTCGCTGCTGCCTGTTGGAGACTTCAAGGTACATCTGTCCGCGCCCGTAGATCCTCGGAGGCCCCTCTATCCCTTTATGTTCATTTCTCTTTCTTTCTTTAGAGATGGTGTATAGACTATTTAGAACATCTTAGTAACTTGTGACTTGCGAGTTTTCGGGTTTTGGGTATTTTTCGGTACTTTTTATGAAGTGATAACTGTATATGCCGAGTGGCATTTAGTTGCTTAATAGATAGTTGTGTTGCCAATAGTTACTCTTCATGCTTTGTTTTCATTTTTGCAATGTGTTAGGCTTACCTAGTCGTAAAGACTAGGTGCCGTCACAACAGTTCACAAAGGGAGGAATTGGGTCGTGATAAACTGGTATTACAACTCTAGGTTCATAGGAGTCATGAGTCATAAGCCATTTTATTAGAGTCTCGCTGATCGGTACGGAGACGTTTGTACTTATCTTCGAGAGGCTATGGAACTGTTAGGAAAATTGCACTTCATTTGATTCATTGTCGTTCAAGATTATTAACTTCAAAATTCTAAACTTTTGTCTTCTATTCTCTCACAGATGGTGAGGACACGTGCTACCAGAGACGACCAGTCACCCGTGCCCCCTACTAAAGCCACCATAGGCTGGGGCTGGGTTAGAGGCTGAGGACGTGCACGTGGTGCAGCCAGAGCATCTACGCGAGCTGCTACAGAGGAGCCACCAGCAGCTCTAGCCAGAGCTCAGTCGCCTGACACGCTTACTGCTACAACTACTCCAGCTCTCCAGGAGACTCTTGCACAATTCATGAGCATGTACATCACTTTAGCTCAGGCAGGGTTGATTCCCCTTGTTGCAGCCACATCTTAGGCCAGGAGAGGAGCACAGACTCCCACCGCCTGCACTCTAGAGCAACGGGTTCAAGTTAATCAGATCCCAGAGGTTATACCGGTACCGCTTATAGCCCCAGCTCAGCCCGAGGGTAGGGCAGCAGTTTCAAAGGAGGAGCAACAAAGGCTTGACAGGTATAAGAAGTACGACCCTCCTACATTCAGTGGTCTAGCATCAGAGGATGCTTAGGGATTTCTGGAGGAGTGTTATTGTATCCTCCGCACTATGGGCAACCTTTGAGTGATAGCGTACTTTTGAGTTGGACAGTCCGGCTGACGTATCTTCCCTTACATGGACCCAGTTTTTGGATATGTTTTTGAGGGAGTATGTCCTCAGAGCCTCAGAGACGCATGACATGCAGAGTTTGAGCATTTGCACTAGGGTACTATGACTATTTTGGAGTATGCTATCCGTTTTAGTGACTTGGCTATACATGCACCGGCCTTGGTTTCTACTATTTGTGATAGAGTTAGCCAATTTATTGAGGTACTCATTCCCAGCATCAGGTCTAGCATGGCCTGGGAGTTAAAGATGGATATCTCCTATCAGCAGGTGGTAAGTATTGCCAGAAGAGTAGAGGGAATGGTTGCTTGGGATATGGAGGAGAGAGAGGCCAAGAGGTCTCGAAAGTCAGACCATTATTCTGGTGTCCATGCCCCAACTGTAGTTCGTCATGGTAGGGGTTAAGTAAGTCACCCCGTTTATTTAGCTCTTCTAGCAGCAGTGGTATTTCAGCTCCTTTTAGACCTCAAGAGCCTTATTATACACCTCCAGTATCTAGTGCGCCTCCTACACGGGGTGCTGTGGTTAGTCCAGCAGACCTGGCCCGAGCCATTCATAGCCGCCACGCCCTCCTAGAGCTTGTTTTGAGTGGCTACACATGCCATATGGTGAGGTGATTCCCCAGACTTAGGAGGGGTGCACCTCCAAAGACTTCTCAACCATAATGTGCTCCACAGGGTTCCCATGCTATGATCACAACACCTGTTACTACCCCACCTGCTCAGCCAACTAAAGGTGGAGGTCGGGGAGGCAGAGGTCACCCTTGAGAGGGAGGCCAGGCCAGATACTATGTCCTTCCTGCCCGTACAGAGGCAATTGCCTCCGATTCTATCATTATAGGTATTGTTTCGGTCTGTCATAGAGATGCATCAGTTCTATTCTATCCAAGATCCACTTATTCCTACGTGTCCTATTATTTTGCCTCGCATTTGGGCGTACCTCGAGATTCTTGGAGTTCCCTTGTTTATGTTTCTTCTCTTATAGGAGATATCTTATTTTGGACTGCATTTATCGGTCGTGTTTGATTGCTCTTAGTGGTTTTTAGACCAGAGCCGATTTATTATTGCTCAGCATGGTAGATTCTAATGTTATCTTGGGCATGGACTGGTTGTGAACCTATTATGCTATTCTTGATTGTCATGCCAACACTGTGACGCTGGTTATGCTAGGTGTACCACGATTAGAGTTGAGGGGTACTTTAGATTACACTCCAAGTAGAGTTTTTCAATTTCTTAAAGCTCAGGGAATGGTTGAGAAGGGGTATGACACGTATCTAGCTTGTGTGAGAGATGCCAGTATTAATACCCCTACAGTTGATTTAGGCCCAGTAGTGTGGGATTTCCCTGATGTGTTTCCAGCTGATCTTCTGGGCATGCCGCTCGACAGAGATATTAATTTTTTGCTGGGCACTCATCCTATGTCTATTCCTTCTTATTGGATGGCTCCTCCTGAGTTGAAGGAGTTGAAGGAACAATTACAGTAATTGCTTGATAAGGGCTTTATTCGGCCCAGTGTGTCACCTTGGGGTGCTCCTGTCTTGTTTGTAAAGAAAAGGATGGTTCTATGCATATGTGCATTGATTATCGCCAGTTGAATAAAGTTAAAGTGAAGAACCGATATCCTTTGCCTCGTATTGATGACCTATTTGATGAGTTACAAGGTGCTTGAGTGTTTTTTATGATTGACTTGCAGTCAGGTTATCGTTAGTTGAATATTCGGGAGCCAGATATCCCGAAGACTACTTTTAGACTCGAGTTCCTTGTTATGTCATTTGGGCTGATCAATTCCCTATCAGCATTTATGCATTTGATGCATAATGTATTTTAGCCATATCTTGACTCGTTCATCATTGTCTTTATTGATGACATTCTGATATACTCCTGGAGTTGGGAAGATCATGAGCAGCACCTGAGGACAGTGCTTCATAACTTGAGAGAAAAGAAATTATATGAGAATGTGAGTTCTGATTGGATTCCTTGGCATTCTTAGGCCACATAGTATCGAGTGAAAGGATCAAAGTGGATTTGAAGAAAGTGGAAGCAATGCAGAGTTGGCCCAGACAATACTCAGCTACAGAGATCCGTAGTTTCCTTGGTTTAGCAGGTTATTACCGTTGATTTGTTCAGGGATTCTTTTCTACTGTAGAACCTATGACTAGGCTGACCCAGAAGGGTGCTCCGTTCAGGTGGACGGAAGAGTGTGAGGAGAGCTTTCAGAAGCTCAAGACAGCTTTGACTACAACCCCAGTATTGATATTGCCTACAGGATCGGGGTTTTATACTGTCTATTATTATGCTTCAAGGATTGGCCTTGGAGCGGTATTGATGCAGGACAATAGGGTGATTTCCTACGCGTCCAGGAAGTTAAAGGTGCATGAAAAGAATTATCTTGTCCATGAAGATCTGGCGTCATTATTTGTACAATGTTCCTTGTGAGATCTATACTGATCACCGGAGTTTGCATCATCTGTTAAAGTAGAAAGACCTTAATATGCATCGGAGGAGGTGGTTAGAGCTGCTTAAGGATTATGATATCACTATTTTGTACCACCCGGGTGTCACGACCCAAACCGATGGGCCACAATAGGAACCCAGTACCTTACTCAACTGAGTACCAATATAGCGTATCTTTTCATGTCATATTATTTTAGATAACTAATCCGGAAGGCTGCCGTGGGATAAATAGAATAGAACATGTGATACCAACTTTACATAAGATGTACGAGCCTATAAGACCAAAATAACCACTCATACACTGAACATAGTCCAACAAGGCCATACAATCTTTTATGTATATGACATCTGTCTAAAAGCCTCTATGAAATACATAATTTTCATAAAGGTTGGGATAGAGTTCCGCCATACCAAACAATACACATCTAAATCATACTAACCAAACAAACAACCCCGAAGCAAATGGAGCGCACCAACATCTTCCGCTGAGCAAATAGCCTGTTTGGAGGGCTATCGACCTGTTTATTGGGAACTACGGGTATAAAATGCAGCTTCCTTGGGCAAAAGAAAAGTCAATACAAATAATATACTGAGTATGTAAGGAATGAAAATCAGTAAATAATAGACATGAGAGAAACATGGAGTAAAAGACTCGACATGTAAGTCTGAACAACTATGTAAATCATAAAATACTCATAATGTCATGCATATGCGTATGAATGTCATGTCGTGCATAGGTACATGTGTTCATAACATCATCAAGCCTCTGAGGGCATCCAATCATATCATCTCGGCCACTGTGGGCAAAATCATCAATATATACCAGCTGATCAGGTGGTGGTTAGTATATAACATTGTAACCTTTTCCCATATTCCATATACATATAATATACATATATATGCGTATATAACACCATATAGTCATGGGTCAATGTATATATACAATGCAATACATGAGAAGTACATCAATAAAAATTTTCGGAGTGTCATAAGACCATTATGCCTTTGATTAATACCATGAAATAGACTTTATCAACTCACATATTTTCTGAGACCCATGAACAAACGATAGAATAATAAGACATATGGAAAATCAAGAATATAAGCATCTCTAGCATTTCTACGAATAGAGTTATTTGTGAAAGTTATGCATTTGCTCGTTTTGTTTGTGTCATATGGATCATGCAAAAAGAAAGAAGGGATAGCCTTAACATTCCTGAGTTGATTATCTTGACAATGCCTCTAATACATGTTAATTTTGACAACACGTAACGGCAAGATCATAGTAGGAAAAAATCCGTATGATATTCTTGAAAAAGATTACACCGTGCTCCATTATAATTGCAAAATTTCACTTTGATTTGAATTGTTTAAGCCTTATGTTGCTTTAATATATGCAGATGCATATGAAATGATCCAAATGACATTATGAGGTTCTTTTAAGAGTCATAAGACTCCTAATTATAGATTTCTTATACATGGATTTGGGCCCCGCTTTCATAATGACTAAGCCACAAAAAGGCTCTTAATGACACCTTATTCAATGGTTTTAAGAGTCATACTTTGATAAAGCCTTGACTGCCACGTTTTTGTAGTTAAAGCTTTATCCAAAATCACAATTAATTTACCACTAATCTCATGATTAATTGATAATCTCCCACTATTCAATAATTAACCAATTACCCACATAACTAAGAATTATCTCAAATTACTTATAATGCTACTCACTTTTAACACACCTTATACACCTTACTTATCATGGCTATGTGGTACCTTGTATGGTACTAGTCCATAAATACCAATTATTTTAGCTCGGGCCGTATTTTATCCCGAAATGTCAAACTTCGGCAAAATTTATTTATTTTTGATTTGCTTACCCTCTCATCTTCACGAATTTATTCATTATTTATTTGAAATAACATAAAAGGCTTATAATCTTAAAATAATCTCATTCCTGAACTTAAGTCGATTAACTTACGGCGAGACTTTAACGTACGAAAAATGCGGGATGTAATATCTCATTTCCGAGCTTTCATCAATTCACTTATGGAATATTTTCACGTAGGAAAACTGGGGTGTAACATCATTCCCCCATTTGGAACATTTGTCCTCGAATGTTGACTGGTGCACTTATCATTTTCATAGCCTATGTCTTCCGAATACTTTATTACTCTCCTTGCCATCTAGGAAACTGTTCTGTGAATAAATCCAAAGGCCAGGGCATTCCTCCTTTTAGGCCTCTTTCTCACACCAAGACCTATAGTCGGAATCCTTCTAGTCTCGTAACTGTTGCTACCTCCTATCATGCAGCCTGTACGATTCTAACCTTGTAAGTGCGCTTATGCATCTCTTCTTTGCTTTTTCCTCCGATTTTTAGCTACGGTCAATGCAAATAGGACCGATTGGTCAAAGAAATTGCATGATGCTCTATGGGATTATAGGACTGCTTACAAGACTCCTATTGGTATGTCTCCTTATCGGTTTGTGATTGGGAAAGCTTGCCATCTTACTGAAGTTATTTGCTGGTATTTTATCAAACTTACGAATATTGCTATATCTTATTTAATAGACCCGCTTATCCATCCGTATGACTTTGATTCATCTAAGTAGGTCATGCTATACCATAACTCTTACCTCGATTTCTCGTTACTGGGGTCTTCTACCAAATTTTATGTTACTCTCATTGCTTATCCAATGTGTATAAATGTATGTCCTTTAATGCTTCCACATTACTATTCATCTTAAAAATGACGACGTAATCTTTCTCACACCTTATAACTTTTATCCATACATTGTTGATTCACCTCAATTTTAATCTATAATCTACCCCTGATAACTTAACCTTTTATGTAACACTGCCGCAAGGGTCCATGTTTCATTGGGGAACATATATAATGATTAGACTGATCTACCTGGGGCGATACCATGCTTTCATAAGCGTATGTCACAGCACCCAAATGTGATTCACCTTACGTGGGTATTTTAATCATGTCCATTCATGATATCCCTTTCTTTTCTTCGTCAGTCCATTACTCAATCGAAGGCCCAAACGCCATCCTTTATTTACCACAACTACACCCTCATTGTACAACCAGGGTAGCATTCCATCTCTTCTAGACTCCTTTGAGTTCATTCAGCTATACTAAGCTTTCTACAACTTTAGAGAAACCATCAGCTCTCTTATTTTCATGGGCTTAATCTTGAGGACTTATCCATTTTTGTTGCCTTCTCACTCACCCGTTCTTATCCTTACTCCTGTCTTCTAGAGCCTTGTCGTTTCACCATAGAATAATTTGTGACGTACACATCTATTTATATTACTTGCAACCTTTCAACTTGCTTGCATCATAGATTTCCTTATGCATTTTGGAACATTAAGCGAGACATCACATCGTCTCTAACTATTCTTTACTCTCTTAGTCAGGCTTTTTGATACCTAGACCATAGGATGGAAGATATTCTACTAAGGATGCCGCTATTATTCCTAGATACTGAATCCCCGCACTTCTAGCCCTTTTATCCGAAGTATGGACTATTCACAATTTTCAGCCTTTGAGTATTTCGTACGTTGTTCACCTTTACCTTACTTACGTTAAAATCTCGCATCCTATCTTCTACTTCTTTCATGACCTCCCTTCCACCTAGGTGTAATTCACGTCAATAACTTGAAGCTCTGTTATAATACTTGAACCTCTGGTGCATACACAATCTGGTGGGAGCTTCATACTGACTTCTTATGAGGCTAGTACTCTTCTCACAGGATTTATCATAGAGCCATTATAAAATATGGCTACTGTACTATCTCTCTTGTACCTCTGATATTAAGAGTGATTCTGCAATGTTCTCAATCATGATGTCTATAATTTTCTAGGTCCAATAATCAGACTCCTGATTTTCTTAGTTGATGTAACTCTTTAGTTTCCTCTTTCTTCTGATTAGCCTTTATGTAAGATTAATCTATCTCCTGATATGCGGTTCATGGTATTAGTTATTATGTTTATCCTTTCATGGGCACTATGAAATATCCATGATATAATCCTTTAACAACTATTTGATGTTCGGCCTTCACCTGTTGACAATGCAGGGCATTTTGCCACAAATTCCGCCACATCCCTCTTCATGTTGTTCCACCAATAAATTTCCTTGAGATCATGATACATTTTTGTAGAACTTGAGTGCACGGAATACCTAGATGTTTGAGCTTCTGCCATAATCCTTTCTCGAAGACTGTCGATATCAGGAACACACAGGCGATCTTGGTAACGTAGGGTACCATCATTCATGCCCAAGGAGAAAGCTGTGGTCTTATGTTTGTGAATCCCTTCTTTCAGTTGTGCTAATAATAGATCATTGAATTGATTCTCTTTTATCTCTACCACAACCGATGATTCAGCCCTATTCTGTATAATTACCCCTCCTTCATCAGAGTCCGCCAGATGAACTCCCAAACTAGCTAGCCGGTGAACCTCCCTAGCCAATTCTCTCCGATAGGCCCCCACATGAGTCAAACTCCCCATAGATTTTCGACTAAGCACATCTGCCACAACATTAGCCTTTCCCGGGTGGTAGAATATCAATATCGTAGTCTTTGAGTAACTCTAGCCACCTTCTTTGTCTCAGGTTCAACTCCTTCTGCTTGAAGATATATTGAAGGCTCTTATGGTCGGTAAATACGTCCACATGGACCCCATACAAATAATGTCGCCAAATCTTTAGTGCAAACACCACAGCTGCTAGCTCTAAGTCATGCGTTGTATAGTTCTTCTCATGATTCTTGAGTTGCCTAGAGGCGTAGGCTATAACCTTGCCCCGTTACATTAACACACACCCCAGCCTGACTCTCGAAGCATCGCAATACACCACAAATCCCTCGATACCCTCTGGTAAGGCTAATACCAGTGCTGTTGTCAACCTTGATTTCAATTCTTGGAAACTCTTTTCACAAGCATCAGACCATTGTAATTTAACTACTTTCTGCGTCAATTTAGTCAAAGGAGAGGCAAGAGTAGAAAACCTCTCCACAAACCCCCTGTAGTACCCAGCTAATTCCAAGAAACTGCGGATCTCGATTGGAGTGGTAGGTCTAGGTTAATTCTTCACTGCCGCAACCTTCTGAGGGTCAACCATAACTCCATCCCTGGAAACAACATGACCCAAGAACGCGACAGATTCAAGCCAGAATTCACATTTTGAAAATTTCGCATATAATTGATGTTGCTGAAGAGTCTGCAATACTGCCCTGAGATGGCCAGCATGGTCCTCCCGACTTTAGGAATATACTAGAATGTCGTCAATGAACACTATCACAAAGGAGTCTAGGAAGCGCTTGAAGACTCGATTCATAAGGTCCATGAAAGTTGCTGGGGCATTTGTTAGCCCAAATGGCATTACCATAAATTCAAAGTGCCCTATCGGGTTCTGAAAGCTGTTTTTGGAATATCCCGCTCCCGTATCTTCAAATGGTGATACACGGACCGCAAGTCAATCTTTGAGAAACATGCAGCGCCTTGAAATTGATCAAACATGTCATCTATTCTTGGCAAGGGATATTTGTTTTTGATTGTGACTTTGTTAAGCCACCGGTAGTCAATACACATCCGCAGCGATTCATCCTTTTTCCTTACAAACAAGATCGGTGCGCCCCATGGCGACACACTTGGCCGTATGAAACCCTTCTCTAACAAACCCTTCAATTGCTCCTTTAGTTCTTTCAATTCTGCTGGTGCCATCCTGTATGGTGGAACCGATATAGGCTGTGTGCCTGGCATCACGTCGATCCCAAAATCAATCTCCCTCTCTGGTGGAATCCCAGGGAGCTCATCTAGAAAGACATTCAGAAATTCATTCACAACTGGTATAGAATCAAGGCTAGGTACCTTGGCATTGGTGTCTGCAAATCGAACTAGATGATAGATACACCCCTTCTTGATCATTTTCGCTGCCTTAAGGTAGGAAATAAACCGACCTCGAGGCACTACATTATCTCCCCTCCATTCGATGATGGGCTCATTAGGAAATTCAAGCCTAATAGTTCTAGTCCTACAATCAAGTTTGGCAAAGCATGAGTAAAGCTAATCCATTCCCATTATTATGTCAAAATCCACCATTCCCAACTCGATAAGATCGGCCATGGTATCCCTACCACGCACCGTAACAACACAACCCCTATAAACTCGAGCAACCAAAATTGACTCACCAACTGGGGTAGATACTGAGAATGGCTCATGAAGCTGCTCCGGTTCTATCCCAAATCTCATAGCAACAAACGGGGTAACATAGGATAAAGTGGAACCGGGGTCAATAAGTGCATACACATCATGAGATTGGACAGTCAGAATACCTGTAACAACATCTGGAGAAGCCTCTGCAGTCTGGCGACCACTCATAGCATAGAATCGGCTGGGACCTCTTGAACTCTATACACCACCCCTAGTTGCACCCCGCTCTGTGGGTGCTGGGGCACCTTGAGCTGGGGAGGGGGCTGAAGATATGGTAGCTGCTGGACTGGAGGGCTGAGCTGTGCCCCTACTTGTTCCCTGGCGAGATAACATATAGGCAACTCCGTGTAACAGACCCCCGAGTGCATCTTCCCGCACTTGGGACACGGGGATCTCTGCTGCTGCTGAAACCTCTCCCCTGACCGACCTCGCTGATAGAATCCCATGTTGCCCTGATTGGGCCTAAAACGAGTCCACTGCTGCTGGCTGGGCCCTGATGGCGGTGCACTGGTTGAAGACTGTGCAACAGACTGGGAAGGTCCTGATGATCCTCCCCTAAAAGCTGATCTTCACCCAACCTAGCGACTCTCCCATGTTGCCCGTAGACCGGGCCTTGCTATTACTCTCTCTCGCCATTTTGTTCTTCATCTTACGGTCCTCTGTAGCCTGCACGAATGCTACCATCCTCCCGTAGTTCATATCAGAATTCAGTGCTGCTATAGAAGCCTCATTAATAGTAAAGTGATTAAGACCCTGAACAAATCGACGCACTCTAGCCTCCATGGTGGGCAACATATGAATAGCATAGTTGGACAAGCAGGCAAACTCCATGTGGTACTCCCATACACTTCTGTTACCTTGCCTCAGATTTTCAAACTCTGCTGCCCGGGCAGCCCTTGTCTCAGCGGTCAAGAAATGATCAATGAAAGCATCGTCAAACTCACTCCACCTCGCCGGAGGGCACCCCTCCTCTCGGGAGTCCTCCCATAACTCAAACCATGAATATGCCACCCCTTTCAGACGGTAGGCAGCCAACTCTACTCCCTCTGTCTCGGTCGCACGCATCACCCTGATGGTCTTGTGCATCTCATCAATAAAGTCCTGAGGGTATTCTTCTGGATTGGCACCTGTGAATACCGGAGGGTCTAACTGAAGGAATCTGTTTACCCTGGAACTAGTAGAATCCCCTGGCTGGTTGGATGAACTGGGTGCAATATTTGACCTTTGGGCCTGAGAGGCCACTAACTGAGTCAACATTTGAATAGCTCCCCTAAGATCCCCATTAGATATGCTAGAACCGGAAGCTGGGACTGGAGGCGGGACAGGAGCATCAACGGGAGGTATAGTGGTACCCTCCGCAGTTGTAGGGACTGAGGTAGTTTGTTCTGGAATAGAAGGATCCGGTAGGGTAATAGCAGGGCGGCTACCCTCACGCGCAATATCAACCAGTGAATCATTAACTCCTGGGTTGGCATTGGCTTCTTGGCCAATTTTTGCCTTCTTCTTAGGTGCCATTTACTGAAAGATTGAACAATACACCGATTAGGAAGTAAACAGTTTCACCGCACGATCCAGAATATCAAAGAAGGGTGTTATTCCTAAATGTCTGAATAGCCTCCAACTTATAGATGTGATCGACAGCACACCGATAAGAAGGACTCTACTAGATATGGCTCCAAGACATCCTAGGACACTTTAAAACCTTAGGCCCTGATACCAAGTTTGTTACGCCCCAACCTCGGGAGGCGCGACTGGCGCTCAATCAAGTGAACCCGACTGAGCAAGCCTCACCGAACACTTTCTACCCCAAATCAATATGAATATGGAACCCATGCCTTTCATTAATTTAAACGAGAATACATGGTGCATACTACATCATTGGTTCATTTCATGTCACAAAGATTTACCGTACATAAGCTAGCTTCAAGGATGCTATAAGAGTTACAGTTTATAGAGATCACAAGTTTAGGATTACAACATATATAGTGGACTCCCCGAGCACCCAAACATAACCCACACTAGTGTCTTTAGAGCCTCTAAGGATACAACAGATAAGCATAACTATGCCGGCAACAAGGCCCCGACTATACCTCAAAAGTGGAAAGCTGCAATAACAAAAGATACACCATATAGCCCCATGGAAGAAAAAGGGGCTCACCGAGACTTCGAGTAGAAAAATTCCCCGCTACACACGATCGGTACTATCCGCTATGGAGCCACCTACAATCAT
This sequence comes from Nicotiana glauca, assembly GCA_026770625.1. Lineage (NCBI taxonomy): Eukaryota > Viridiplantae > Streptophyta > Magnoliopsida > Solanales > Solanaceae > Nicotiana > Nicotiana glauca. The sequence continues at coordinate 119,371 of MU761072.1, read as the reverse complement.
AACACGAATGTAGTGCCCCCGGAAAAATGGGTGTCAGTACATTTGAATTGTACTGATANGAATACCTGTAACAACATCTGGAGAAGCCTCTGCAGTCTGGCGACCACTCATAGCATAGAATCGGCTGGGACCTCTTGAACTCTATACACCACCCCTAGTTGCACCCCGCTCTGTGGGTGCTGGGGCACCTTGAGCTGGGGAGGGGGCTGAAGATATGGTAGCTGCTGGACTGGAGGGCTGAGCTGTGCCCCTACTTGTTCCCTGGCGAGATAACATATAGGCAACTCCGTGTAANATCAAAGAAACAATTCATATAATCTTTCATACAATTTCCACAACATAGATTAGGGCATTTCTGTCATGTGTTCACCTCTGTTCTCAATACTACCGCCATCTCGAGCGGAGTCCAGTCAGGAGCCTCATTGGAGGCATTACTCTCAATCAATATTTCATTTTCCTTATCCAGAATTCGATATTAGCACATTACCACCATGTGTGCGTCATGGTGTCCGATCACGAACCGACCGGCTAGGTCACCTCATTGGAGGCATTACTCCATTCTCATTAGTCAACACCTTCAAACCTTTATCCCAAACATATCATAACAATTCCTGGGGCACTCATGGTGGCCATCATCACATTGTTTTCCCTTTTCAATATTCATTTTACAAGTTGTGATCATAGACACATGTATCAAGGATAATTCAAGTGGCAAATCACAGGTAAATGAGCACATAGCTAGCATGAATAGTTCTTTGTTTCAATGTTGGCTTATAGCCCAAGTAATTCAACACATAACTGTACTTTTCATCATTCTCTAATTACCAAGATTGGTACATTATTCACATTGAGGCATATCTTTGACGAATATGTATAGATATATGCAATCAATTAATATGTAATGAAAATCAATTTACTAGCCAATTCAACTCTTACCATACTTTCGTAATGACAACGGAGCTCAATTTCTAATAAAGAGGGGTTTTAGCCATACATAGCTCAATAAAGCTTTTCCTTACTCTTTTACAATTTTCGGAACTCTTAGCACTTCGATCTATTAATTAAGAATTACAAATTAAATCGAGAATTAGAGATGAAACTGAAGTCCCAGCTTGGTTCGAGCATATCATCAAACACTAAAGGTGCATTGTGATCTTAGCCCTTTTTGTGAGGAATTTCTATCATTTTATACCCCCAATTGCCTTCTTTTTAGTTTTCTACCTTCCAATATCCTATGGTTTGACATGCATGTAGATAATATCATTCTTATACTCTTTAATTACTTCTCTACTGGCCCCATGTATCTAAGTGTAGAAATAAGAGCTGAGGTTATGAATCTTACCTCTTGAGAATGAAAATTTAGGTATCTTCACTTGATTTTCTTCAATGTTTTAGCAAGGCTCAAGGAGAATTTCATGGGAGACAGTTTCTACCTCTAAGACCCTCTCTCTCTCTAAAAGTCTTAGAAGATCTGCTTAAAATGAGCTATAATGTCGAATATATTGATAGGAAGGTCGGGTTAAAAATTAGAAAATTGGAGCCCCGAGTCAAATATGTGATCTCATTTGCGATCGCAGAGTAAACATGCGGTCCGCATAATGGACCGCAAAATGCTCCCCAAAAACTAAACATTCTGACTCAGTCTGCAGTAAGAATGCGGTCCGCATTCTTGTTTTGCGGTCGCAAAGTGCACCGCAGAACTGACCCTCGCAAAATTTAAAGGAAAATATGCGACGACTATGCGGTCCGCATTTCGATTATGTGACCGCATTTCAACCGCATAACTGACTTCAATTTTAACCAATATTCTGCCTCACTTTGCAGCAGATATGCGGTCCGCATTTCAATTATGCGATCGCATTCTGGACCGCATTTCTTGCATTTTTCTGGAAACTTATTCTTGACTTTTTAATGCATTATTCAATCCACAAAGGTCTGTGCCGTGGCCTAACTTGGCACCACGGGAACCGGGTTTTCGAGTAGGGATTTCAGAGGGCCTTACAAATTCGATCTATGACCTGGGCTCAACTCTTTCTTTAACTTATACCAGAGACTTCTTCAGCTGTATGATTGTCAACATATATGCTACATGGGCAATACTCTAAAATCTTAAGTGCGCTCACAACGTATCTAACTCTGGATCATTGATTGAATGATTCCTTTCGTTCCTTCTCAGGTTTCTTTAAACGTAATATATTACCTTTCCTGGTCTTCCCCCTTGCTACATGCATACTTAGCTTATCTTAGCTCTCACGTGTGCCGGAATTTTCGTACAACTCATATGATCTTCAAATATTATTTTTGATTTTACTTTCCGTTCACTAGCCACTGTAGGTTCCTCTTTCTTATAGAGGACGTACAATGTTGTTGTGAAACTGTTGTTATAAGACCATTTCCTCACTAAGCCACTGTGCTTAGGTTGAAGCCTTCTTTCTCATTTCCTCAGCTAGTCTTTCACTGCAGTACATAGGGAGGACCGTCTGACTCTTGTAAATCTACGAGCTTATTACTTCGTATACCCAATAAAATTTTTGATGTCCTTCATCGCCTAAAATTATCTGTAGTTACTTACCTCCACGCCCTTGTGCTTGTAGGGTTGCTTCTGAACTGATATTTTGATTGTCTTCCTAGTGTCGCTCTCCTTTATTCCCATAATACTCATACGGTACCTTTAACAACCCAACTCCTATCTAAATTTTTCTTAAGTATTACAATGACATTATTGCGAGGCTGAATTCACTATATTGGGTTTTACTATGTTTATCTTGCACGATCTGTTGACTCATCTATAACCTCCTGTTTAGTCATAACTAGGCTCTTCCTTAATTAAATACCAACTACTCATTGGCCCATTCTTATATTAATGTTCCGTGTAATCTTTCTTGGGTTATTTCTTTTGTTTTAACTTACCTCATACATAGGCTCCTTATCTATCAATATCATTTCGGCCAGGAACCCTTACTTCCTCTCCTTGACGTCATGTTTGCATAATGTTCTAGAATCGTAGCATATATGTAGGCTTTGGATAATTGCAATCTCATTCCTTTTTCATTTTTTGCATTCTTCCTTTACCATTCCATAATCACTAGAACCACTTAATTCTGGCTTAATGCGACATCATTCAATATTCCCCCTTTAGGGGAGTACTAAGAGTTGGAGCTATGATGACCTACTTACAGATGTCTTACCTCTTTATCTCTGGCATCCTTTCACATCACCGATGAACCTTACTAGCATTACGATAATCTTTCTGTACCACGGATAACAAAATTCCTTACTCACGAGGGTGACACTTAGTATAACTGTCACATATAGTCCTTTAAGCTGAACTTTGCTCACATTGCTTGCTTTAGAGAAGCGTCTTCCTAAATGACCATTCTCTGAATTTCTCATGAATCTTCTTCTGTTCTCCATTTTATCACCGGAACAAAATCTAAAATTCTCATGATGCCGACTATTGTCAATTACTCAGTCCCTAATTCATGTTTAGTTTATCTTGTTCACCAATCCATATTGGTTCTATTACTCTGGGGTCTAGCTTTTCCTTCTGGTAGTTGTATTGGAATCATGAACTTATTTCTTGAAATAAGGATATGACTTCATGGCCTATACTCTTTTGTTTTCTCAAGGACTGTCACCTCTCGTATTTCCCTTCACTTGACTATAGATTCTGTAATACTGTCATTTTTTTTATCTACCTTTGTCATCCATGTATTACTTCTTACTCATGATGCTCCATTAATTCTCTTCTTATTTCTTTCTAATATTCTGTCAATCACTTTATTCCGAGAACTTTGACAAGACATTCTTTTGCATTTTAGCTCCCCTTGCTCCATCCACGGGCTCTTTGGGTTGCCTAACATTCTCTCCCTACTAGGGATGGGAGCCACACTAAGGTAATATTGATCCATTCTTTAGGCTTCTAGTGCCTATGTTTGTAGTACTCATATCCAGATATACTATTTTAGAGTGCACATCTGGGTGTCTCACAAGGAGAATTATTACCACGTTTGTAATATCCTTAAAAAATGTCCGCTAACGCTAACAATCCATCCAACATATTGGGTTAATCTAACCCCAGCCAGATCCTGATATCCATAATTTTATTAGTCTATACCTGTTAGCCCCCAATAGGGTATAATTGAGATGGGTATGTGCAATTATACATACATCTGTTACTGTTGAGGGTAACTCACAATGCTTATATTTTTCTGTCGAAACTATAATACTGATAATCTTCATTAACTGGGTGTCTCGTACAATTCTTCACCTTGCTCCTTTTACTTGCTGAAACTTGTATTTCCCTCCTTATTCCTTTTTATTGTAAGAGTGGTTCCTGCCTTAAGGATCCTTATCTAGAAGCTTACACATCACAGTATACACATGATTTGCTGAATACCTCATATTTATCTATCATAAGCTGATGCAAAAATTGAGTTTCTCTAACTCAAATCTTCTACAACTATATCTCTTACCAACCGTCTTTCTAGATATAGGTATCATCGTACTATAAGCAAAATAGAGTTTAGGAAATTGAGTTCTTACAACTGAGCTGTACCATACGATCTAGAGTAGGAAGAAAGAGTTACAATCCTAAATGCCCCATAGCCTCCTACTTATAAATGTGGTTCATGACATACCCATAAACAAGACTCTACTATACATGACTTATAGACTCCCTAGGGCAGAACCGCTCTAATACCACTTTTGTCACGACCCAAACCGGTTGGATGCGATGGCTACCCGGTACCTTACTCAACCGAGTACCAACATAATGTATCTTTTCATGTCATATTATTATAGATAACTGAGATGGAAGGCTGCCGCGAGATAAGTAGAATAAAACACATGATACTAACTTATACATAAGACATACGAGCCTATAAGATGAAAATAACCACTCGTACACTGAACATAGGCCGACAAGGCCATATAATCTTTTAGGTACATGACATCTATCTACAAGTCTCTAAGAATACAAAATTTTCATAAAGGTCGGGATAGAGTTCCGCTGTATCAAATAATATACGTCTAAATCATACTAACCAAATAAGCAACTCCGAAGCAAATGGAGCGCACCAAAATCTTTCGCTGAGGTGATAGCCTATTTTGAGGGATCTCGACATGTGTATCGGGACTTGCGGGCATGAAATACAATGTCTCCAAGCAAAAGAGACATCAGTACAAATAATGTATCGAGTATGTAAGGAATGAAAATAGGTAAATAATAGATATGAGAGGAACATGGAGTAAAAGACTCGATATTTAAGTCTGAAAAACTCTGTAAATCATGAAATACTCATAGTGTCATGCATATGCGTATGAATGTTATGTCATGCATAGGTACGTGTGTTCATAATATTATTAACCCTCTGAGGGCATCCCATTATATCATCTCGGCCACCGAGGGCAAACTCATTAACGTATACTAGCTGATCAGGTGGTGGTGCGTATATAATGCCATAACAGTTTTCCATATCCCATATGCATATAATATACATATATACGTGTATATAAAACCATCTGTTCATGGTTCAATGTACATGTATAAATGAATGCAGTGCATGAGAAGTACGTCAATAAAATATTTTGGAGTATCATAAGACCATTATGCCTTTGATTAATTCCATGAAATAGACTTTATCAACTCACATATTTTCTGAGAGCCATGAATAGACGATAGAATAATAAGACTTATGGGAAATCAAGAATATAAGTATCTCTAGCATTTCTACGAATAGAGTTATTTATGGAAATTGTGCATTTGCTCGTTTTGTTTGTGCCATATGGATCATGTCAAAAGAAAGAAGGGATATCCTTAACATACCTGAGTCGGTTCTCTTGTCAATCCTCTAATACACGTCAATTACGACAACACGTAACGAAAAGATCGAAGTAAGGAAAAATTTGTATGATATTCTTGAGAAAGATTTCACCGTACTCCATTATAATTGCAAAATATCACTTTGAACTAATTTGTTGAATCCTTGCGTTGCTTTGATATATGCAGATGCATATGAAATGATCCAAATAACGTTATGAGATTCTTTTAAGAGTCATAAAACTCTTATGTTATATATTTCTTATACATGTATGTGGGTCCCACTTTCATAATGACTAAGCCACAAAGACTCTCTTAATGCCACCTTATTCTATGGTTTTAAGAGTCATACTTTTATAAACCATTAATTAACCACTTATATCATGATTAATTGATAATCTCCCACTATCCAATAATTACCCAATTACTCATATAATTAAGAATTATCTCAAATTACTTATAATACTACTCACTTTTAAAATACCTTGTACACCTTACTTATCATAGCCATGTGGTACCTTGTATGATATTAGTCCATAAATAGCGGGTATTTTAGCTCGGGCCATATTTTATCCAAAAATATCAAGCTTTGACGAAATTCATTTTCTTCGATTTGCTTACCCTCTTACCTTCACGAATTTACTCATTACTTGTTTGAAATAACATAAAATTTTTATAATCTTAAAATAATCTCATTCCCAAACTTACGTCGATTAACTTATGATAAAACTTTAACGTTAAAAAAATGTGTGATGTAATATCTCATTTCTGAGATTTCATCAATTTACTTATGTCTACTTTCACGTATGAAAATATGGGATATACCATCGGGGAAGGCCAATACGGTGGCTGGTGCGTTGAGTTGCCGGGTAGAGAGTTTGGGGTGTTTGGCTTATCTACCAGCAGCAGAGAGGCTCATGGCGATGGATGTTCAGGCCTTAGCCAGCCAATTTATGAGATTGGATATTTCAAAGCCCAGTCGGGTCCTAGATTGTGTGGTTTCTCGATATTGCTTATTTGATCGTATTAGAGAGTGTCAGTATGATGACCCTAATTTGCTTTTCCTCAAGGACAAGGTTCTTCATGATAATGCCAAAGATGTGACCATTGGTGATGACAAGGTATTGATGATGCAGGGTCAGATATGTGTGCCAATATTTATGGGCTTCGGGAGTTGATTCTAGAGGAGGCCCGCAGTTTGCGATATTCCATCCTTCCGGGTGCTGTAAAGATGTACCAGAATTTGAGGCAGCACTATTGGTGGAGGAGGATGAAGAAAGATATAGTTGGGTTTGTAGCTCGGTGCCTCAAATTTCAGCAGGTGAAACATGAGCATCAGAGACCGGGTGGCTTGCTTCAGCAGATAGAGATTTCGGAGTAGAAGTGCGAGCGGATCACCATAGATTTCGTAGTTTGACTCCCATGGACTTTGAGGAAGTTCGATGCTATTTGGGTGATTGTGGATTGACTGACCAAGTTTTCACACTTCATTCCTGTGTGTACTACCTATTATTCAGTATGGTTGGCCGAGATTTATATCCGAGAGATTGTTCATCTACATGGTATTCGAATTTACTTCATTTCAGATAGTGGTATTCAATTTACATCATGGTTCTGGAGGGCTGTACAATATAAGTTGGGTATTCAAGTGGAGTTGAGCATAACATTTCATCCCTAGATGGACGGATAGCCGAACGCACTATTAAGATTCTTGAGGATATGCTCTGTGCGTGCGCGATGGAGTTTGGAGGTTCTTGGGATCAGTTCTTGCCACTTGTGGAATTTGCCTATAATAACAGTTATCAGTCCAACATTCAGATGGCACCGTATGAGGCTTTATATGGTAGGTAGTATAGATCCCCGATGGGTTGGCTTGAGTCGGGTGAGACTAGATCATTGGGCACAGACTTGGTTCAGGACGCCTTGGAGAAGGTTAAGGTGATTCAAGATAGACTTCATACAACCCAGTCCAGACAAAAGAGTTATGTGGACCAGAAGATTCACGATGTTTCATTTATGATGGGAGAGCGGGTCTTACTTCGGATATTGCCTATGAAAGGCGTTATGAGATTTGAAAAGCGGGGAAAATTGAGCCCAAGGTTTATTGGTCCCTTTGAGGTGTTGCGGTGTGTTGGGGAGGTTGCTTATGAGCTTGGCTTACCTTCCGGCTTGGCAAAAGTTCATCCGGTATTTCATGTTTCAATGCTCCGGAGATATCATGGCGATCTGTCTCACATGTTGGATTTCAGTTCAGTCTAGTTGGACAAGGATCTATCTTATGTTGAGGAGCTAGTGGCTATATTATACAGGTAGGTTTGAAAGTTGAGGTCAAAGAGCATTGGATTGGTAAAGGTTTAGTGGCAGGTCAGTCGGTTGAAGAGACAACTTGGGAGATCGAGTAGGATATGTGCAGCCGTTATCCTCATCTTTTCTCCACTTTAGGTATGTCTCTATGCTTGTTCGAGGATGAACGAATATTTTAAGAGGGGGATGATGTAATGACCCGGCTGGTCATTTTGAGAATTAACGGCCCGATCCCCTATTAACTGCTGTGGCCATGTCTTTTTCTACTATTGTGATTTTCCAAGATGATTCATTTTGAATTTCAAAGTGTTTTGGGACACATATTCCCTAAATGAGAGTTTAAGTCTTAAAATTTGGATCGTAGTCGAAACTGTGTGAAGACGGCTCCAAAATGGAATTCTGTTAATTTTGTTAGCTCCGTTGGGTGATTTTGGGCTTAGGGGCATGTCCGGATTGTGTTTTTGAGGTCGGTATATTTAGGCTTGAAATTGCAAAAATTTAATTTTTAGAGTCGGTCCGATAGTGGAATTTTGATATCGGGATCAGAATATGATTTCGGAAGTTCGAATAGGCTCGTAGTGGTGAATATCACTTGTGTGCAAAATTTGGGGTAAATAAGACATGGTTTGGTTGGTGTCGGCATCTGTTGTAGAATTTTGAGATTCCAAGTTCATTAGGTTGGATTGGAGTGTGAATACTGGTTTTAGCGTTGTTTGATGTGATTTGAGGGCCCGACTAAGTTCGTATGATGTTTTAGGATTGGCTGGTATGTTTGATTGAGGTCCTAGGGGCCTCGGGTGAGTTTCACATGGTTAACGGATTGGTTTGAGACTTAGGCATTTTGTTGAAGTTTGCTGCACCTATTGTTTTTGCACCTGTGGATTTTGGACCGCAGGTGCGCTGTTGTAGAAGAGGCTAGGGAGCCGCAGATACGGAAATAGACTTTGACAAAAGGAACCGCAGGTGCGGCTGGGGGACTGCAAAAGTGGGCACGCAGATGCGGCTCAATGCCCGAAGATGCTGCCCCAGCCCAGATAAGTGACTTTCGCACCTTCGATGATTCCTTCGCAACTGCGGGACCATAGATGCGAGAGCGAAAGCAGAAATCGCTGGGCAGAAAAGTGGATTTCGATTTTGAAATTTCGTAACACAAAATTTGATTTGGAGCTCAGTGGTAGGCTATTTCTCGAGGGATTTTGAAGGAGAGATATTGGGTAACTAATCCTAGCCCTAATTTGATCATATTGCATTAATCTATTATTGTATTCCTCATCTAATTAAGGAATTTGAGGGTGGAAGTTTTGAAATGGGCAAAAAGTCCCCCAATTGATATCGGATGTTTGAATAGGAACTAGACATTGGATTTGGATAATTTTTGTATGAGTGAACTTGTGAGTGAATTGGTGTTCATAATTTATGATTTTTACCCGATTCTGAGACGTGGGCCCGGGGAGGTTTTTTTGGGTGTTTTCCTAGTTTCTTGCCTTAGCTTTGAATTCATTAGCTAAATTAGTTGCTTGTAGCTCTATGTACATTATGTGATTAATTTGATTAGATTTGGGCCACTCAGAGTTGGATACTCGTGGAAAGAACGTGATTTCAGATTGATTTTGACCTTGGTTCGAGGTAAGTGGCTTGCAAACCTTGTGTGGGTGAACTCCCCTTAGGATTTGGTACTGTTGTTATATGAATGCTGTGTGCGTGTAGTGACGAGTGCACACACGTGCTAATTGTTGAAAAACCCCATTTTCATTAAGGAAATATCTATGTTTTCCTTTAATTGAGCAATACTAGTATATGTGTAGCAATCTTGTTTAGCTTAGGAAAGCATGCTTACATGCCTTATTTGTCTTAACTGCCTACCTGGACTCTGTGCAGTATGTTTAGAGTAAGGATTGCCTGCCTTCTTAAATATGAATTTAATCTAAACTGTAGAATTTCTTGTTAAAACTGTTATTTATATTGATTGAGCTGTATATTTACTTTGGGACTATGGAACGGTATTCCGGGATACCCCTTGCACATTTATAATTGGGACTACGGGATGGTATCCCGGGAGGTCCCCAATACTGGGTATATTTAATTTGGGACTATGGAATGGTATTCCGGGAGATCCTCCTAGACATTTACGTTTGGAACTATTATTTTATATGAGTCCACCAAATTATAGAGTACCTGGTCCTCTATGAGTTTCCACGTAGAATACTTATGAAGCAGTAAGTAAAAGAGACACTGGATTTTTATGTGGAAAAATCCCACTCAAGGAGACAAAAACCATGACCTATGCTTGTAGGCTTTTAACTTCACTAACTTGTAATCTCACTATTACAAGCCACTTTGTAATGACTCTATTACAAAGACTTCAACTTAACTAACTTGTGATACTTTTACCACAAGCCACTTTGTCACTCTCTAGTTACAAAGACTTTAACTTATGACTAACTCTAGTCACAACACAAACTTAGAAGGTTTGTGGTTATGGTTTTCCTAAAACACAGATTCTAAGAAAGCAAGATAGGAATTACAATGAAGAGCAAATAATAAGATTACAACTCAACTACGGATACACATAGACTAATTGTGAAACTGATCCTTTAGTGGAGTTGTCTTCTTGTTCTTGACGCACATGTGACTTCAATGTTGGATCGACTCTTTAATGCTTGAGAGAATATCACTAAACTCATAAGTGAATATATGGTGCCTTCACCATGTTATTATACAACAAGAGACATCATGAGGATGATGTCAATTCCTAGTACATGCCTCTTCAATGGGAAGTGACTATTGCACTGTCTGCTACACTGTCACGGGAACAGTTGCAGGCAGTCAATTTCTGCAATTGCATTTTAGCTTCAATAGTTGACTTGTACTTCTATTAGAGAACACCAAGGGATCAAGTCCCTGTCGTGTTCCTCTTTGTAGTAGTTCATTAGCTAGAGTTCAGGCTGAAGTTCGTTCACTTGAGATATGTACCAAGTGAGACAGGTTCCCTATCTGGTTCTTAACAGTAAGTTTGTTAGATCATCAAAATACAAGAAACATAAGGCAAAGACATTGAAAACCCATCAATTCCCTCGTTTTTGATGATGACAAACTTAGATATTGATAGTATTTATTTAGCGCAGAAATAACCAGATGAGGAACCAGGAACTACCCAAGTTTCCTCCTTAATCAGATCCCACTTGGTCACCAAGTTCCCCCTTACACCTTTGCTTTTGATTCCCCCTTAATTAGATCCCCCGTAATTACATTAGCTCCCCCTTAATTACATAATTACACAAGTTCTTCCCCCTTTTGGCATCATTAAAAATACACAAGCAGGAAAACAACATAAAGAAGTCTAACACAGCTAACTCATGCCATATATATTCACACAACATGACAGAAAAGAGAAGCTAGAGGAAAATAACATTGTACAAGCAAAAGAGGAGCTGTTTCATTGATATGTACAATGGACTGAGCAAAACAGGAGCAGTAATAGTGAAATCCAGCCATCAACAAAAAGACAAACAAAAATAGAAACAACAGCCACAAACATCATAACAGAAGATAATTGGTCACTAGGAGATATCTAAGGGGCTCTAGACGAGAAAGACTAGGAGAGGGAAGAGACAAGTGTCTTGAGAACTAGGTCCAGTAAGGCATTTGCAGACAACTGCTCTTCAAGTAGTTTTGCATGAAGCTTATCATTTTCCTTTGTCAAGCGAACAACTTCTTCATTTGTGGAATTGACAGAATCGGGTCCTCTAACAGCTTGACTGAGTTGAGTTTCTAGTATAACATCCTGAACCCTCAACCTTCTTATATTTTCAAAAGTAGCATGTTACCATTGATCAGTAGAGAAATGGTCGAGATGTTTCCACCAACCTTGTCTACGCACTCACATTCTTCCAGAGTAGTCTTAGAGAAGGTTTTCTTGCGTGTACCCACTTTGGGATTACCCAAGGGAACCTTGTAAAACTTAAATACTTGAGTGGGGAGAAATCTATATGGAAGCCCATGGTTCCCACCTTTAAAGTTTGCCATATTTTGCATATGATCTATCATGATTGCTGGCAGATTGATCGGGAGAAACTCATCAAGAGCTTTCATTAAGATCAGATCAAACTTTTTAGCAATGGACCGCCTCTCAGAGCGAGGTAAAAGTACTTTATTAACCAGCTCAAAGAGAACCTAATACTCAGGATGAGCACTTTCTTATGTACATGTTCCCCCTACTGGATAGTTTGCTCTTTCAAAATAGCTCTCCTAAAATTGAAACCACATACACCTTTGACTGAGGACATTCCTTCACATGGAATTTGGAGAACCTTCCCCAGTGTTAAAGCATCAAGTACAATGTCTACTCCATTTAGTAGCATAGATATGTGATCCCCCTCAACAGTGAAGAGAGATGCATAGAAATTCTGTACCGCATCTTCGTACAACATAGGCATGTTCTCTTGAAACAACTGCTCCCATTGCTGAAATTCCACTATCTCTAGAATTTGCCTCATACCAGCCATCTCTGAAATTGCTACATCAAACGTATGACCCCACAACAAACAAGTGTTTCCCTAGAGTTTCCCGTTTTCATTTTATGGATCCTTCAACAGACTTCCTTTTCCAACTTACAAGACCCACAGTGTCGCCTTCAAATATAGCTTGCTCAACTTGACTCTTATTAGACATTCTGCTACCCTTCACAGATGCTCCACTTTGAATCTCAATAGTTTCCTCGGAACTTTATCCACAGACTTTTGGGATTTTATAAATCGTTCTACTAAGGGATCGAGTTCCTTTAGAGCATCTTTGTCAACCTTACCCATTGGAATTCTCTTATTAGTCAAAAAGTCCCCTTGATTCATCAACCTCTTCCTCCTTGTCTTGACACTCCTCTTGCTTTTTTTCAAGGTAGACTTAAATCCCTCTTTCTGCTGCATAGGGGTGACTTGGAAGAGGATTCTAAGAACTTAGGGTATTCAAGAGGTTTAGGAGTGGATTTATCTGGAGGAGAATCAGGTCCTCCAGCAGGTTTTTCTGGGATAGTTTCATAGATTAAAGACTCAAAAAGTACCATGGTTCTTTCATCACCTAGGAATGGAGTTTCTTCCCTCTGATACTCAGATAAGAGATATGCTCCTTCATTCATCAGACTCTCAGTTGTGATAGCCATGATGTTATGTGTTGCTTACTTTTATGGTAACTTTGTGAGAGCCACTGAGTCCAAAATGGAGGAGTTCAGATACTGATCAGAATCATCCTCAGAGACATCTAACACCTGAGAGGTAATACCTCTTGAGTGTTCTTTGATGAGATCAGAGAAATAAGGAGACATGGGGTTTTCAACACATGTAAGGGAAACATGGTTTGATAGAAAAGGAAAAACTATAGTAAATAAGGAGGAAACAAGTGTCGTTCAATAGCATTGAAGGAGTGGAAGAGTGAATTTCTGGAGATGACTTTACGGAAGTGAGAGCGGTGTTAATGGTGGGAAAAGGAAGCGATCGTTCGATTGCCATTATAGGAGTATTTAGTAGGTGAATAGAGTGAGAGAGAAGAAAAGAAAGGATCACAGAGATACAAAAAGATAAAGGTTTATGACTTGCTGAGAGGGAGAAAGAGAGTTTTATGGAAAGAAGGGCTAATGATGAGAAGAGAGAGAAACAGGTTCTGAATAGTCCTGAAAATGACGGTAGGTTTGTAGGAAAGTGTTATAGTACAGAGGGGATGAAGGGGCTTGGAAGACAAGACATGACATGTGGACTTTGAAAAGTTAGATGATGTGGCAGTTGAATTAATATTTTTAACCCTTTTAATAAAGCATGAAAATCAACACATTACTACTAACATGTGATACAAGAACCTGATGCTCGAACATTTTTTGAAAAAGAAAGGTTGTTGCAGCTCTTCTTTCATAGTTCATAATTTTACCTTTAGCGTCTATGATCATCATGCATGTTTACCTGCAACGGTATCGATGTGAGTTGGTTTGGCCAGAAAACACTTTAAATAATTTTACCTGAAGGTGATTTTCACAGCCAGCTAATGGAGAACAAGATTCTCCATTAGGCTTTAATAACCCCAGCTTAACCCTGTTTCTTCCAAAATGTTTCCTCCTCAGAGCTTTGGTGAGGATATCTGGAATTTGGTATCCTGTGCTATAGAACTTCATACAGACCAAGCCTTTCTCCATATTTTCCCTTAGAGGATAATGCCTCACCTCAATGTGCTTGGTCCTTTTGTTTTGAACTAGATTCCTGACAAATTTGAGTGCACTGGTATTGTCACATAGAAGAGGCACACCATTAGTAAATGCCCCAAAAATCCTCCAGTTGCTGCTTAATTCATAGGAGTTCAGCACAACAGGATGCTTTCACAACGTATTCTGCTTCAGCTATTGAAGAAACCTATGAGTTTTGCTTCCTTGTGCCCCAAGAGATGAGACATGATCATGGCAAGTGAGCCATTCCAGAAGTGTTTTTCCTTTCCACAAGATAACCTGCATAGTAAGCATTAGCATACCCAATGAGATTAAAACTGTCACCTGAGGGGCAATACATGACCAGGTCCTGTGTTCTCTTAAGGCATCTCAAACTTTTTTTTGGCATCCTTCAAGTGAGATTCCTTGGGATTTGATTTTGGGATCTATTTGGAACAGAAATACAGAAGGGGCTAGGAATTTTTTTTTGAATTTTGATCTTTTCTAAATCCAGAATCAAGGGGAGTGAATATGTTAATCAAGTAGATGGTACTTTTTGTGTTTCAAAATAGGGACTGAAGTTTGATTAGTGGAGAAACTGGGGAAATTAAGTGGATTTCCCGCCCCTCCTTGTTCTGCTACTTGTGGAGTACCTTGCACTGCATCTCCAACTATTTGAAGGACCAGGTTCCTCTTGAGAAGTGGAAGAGGATGTTGCATTGCCTTCATTTTCCAGGGATCAAAATTGGTTCATTATCTTAATCATCACCATCTCCTCCTTTGTTAAATGAGGGAGTCTCATTGAATCGCACATGAACACTTTCGTCCACTGAGCAATTTATAAG
Source organism: Nicotiana glauca (assembly GCA_026770625.1). Classification (NCBI taxonomy): domain Eukaryota; kingdom Viridiplantae; phylum Streptophyta; class Magnoliopsida; order Solanales; family Solanaceae; genus Nicotiana; species Nicotiana glauca. The sequence goes on along the minus strand of MU761072.1, from coordinate 104,220 downwards.
ATGTTTTATTTAGGAGGGACCTGATCATACACATGTTCACCAAGTGAAAAGCAATGTTTATTTCTTTTACCCAAAACAATTTTTGGCAATTCCCTATCGATGAACATTATCCATTCCATGTCTTCCAGAGTTTTGCTCTTCCTTTCAACAACACTATTTAGCTGTGGAGTCCTTGGTGCTGATAATTTGTGAGTGATCCTATTTTCATTACAAGAATCATTAAATTTTGGCACTGACATATTCTATCCCGTGATCAGATCTGATACGTGCTTCCTTCAGTTCCCTCTTTACTTGGATCTTCCAGACAAGTGGCGCAAATAGCAAATACTTCAAAAAAAAATTCTTCTGCTCTGACAGGCAGTGTCCAGGTGAATCTTGAATTTGGCAGCCCATGAACTAGGTTCTTCCGAATTAGTTCATTCAGAAGTGAGAGTCTTGAGTGTTCAATCCTTTATGCCAAGGTTTTGCATCATTGTCAACGGCCTTTAAGCATCTCATATCACCAGTTTGTAGGGATTTAAGGTCAGAAAAGTAGATGTTCTTATTCTTTTGGCGATTGAGACCACTTTACCAGTTACCAAATTGGTAATTGTGCACATTTTTTATAAGAACTCTACTTTGCTCCCTTTATCACAGATGTGAGACACACTCAAAAGACTGTACTTTAGGCAACCCACATGGAACACATTCTCAATTGAGTGTGACAAGAACTTTCAACCTTTTCAAACACCGAGAATGTACCTTTTTTTTGTGTATATATATATATATATATATATATATATATATATATATATATATATATATATATATATACACAGGATACCTTCCCTTTTTCTATAGGGCTTTCAGTAAGAGATAGTCCATGGTGTTTCTACTCATGTGCTTTTAGCATCCACCGTTCATGAACCATTGCAGTCCATTTCCTCTCACTGTTTCCTACACATATAAATCATGGGTCAGATTTAGGAACCCAAACTATTTAGGTCCCTTGTTATGATAAAAGGGATGGATAATGGCTTTTCTAGTCCTTGCAGGCAAGATTCGTTTCTTGCGAGCGGTACCTGATCCCTCTTTAGTAGTCACTTTTTAGTAAACACTTTGTTTTTCTGAACAGATTGAACCCTGGCCTGGCAATTTTCTTTGAATTGCCCATTGTTCCCATAGTTTTTACACAACCAATTATCAGGAATAGTGACGTATTTGTTGTAAGGGTTGTAAGGAGTTTTCTCCTTTTGAAACCTGATTCACTGTCTGTTTCCACTATTGTTCGAGTACATGGCAGTGACAGCATCTGAGGACCAGGTCCACTTCAGAGATTTCTCAAGATCTATTTTTACTTTCTCTAATTTAGCTTGAAGTTGCCTATTTTTCTCAATTTCACAACATAGACTAGTTTTCACATAATTTAATTCCTTCTTAAGCTTGATCTATGTCTCACTAGCTACTTCTTTTCCTTTCCCAATACTCACAGTCTTATGTTCTGAATTGAGTCTCTCAATGGTTTCCTCTAGGTTAGTGATTATTACAAAAAAGTCATCCATCTCTTGCTCAATAGCTGAAATTTTCTCTTCTAGAGTGTGTTTTTCATTGCTAAGGTCTTCTAGGGTTTCCTTCAAATCAACAACCACTACCATTAGGTCATCTCTCTTATTTTCTACACTATTTATTTTTTCATTTGAAACTTCCTTTTCCTTTTCAAGATTAGCTATGGTCTCATTTAGATCTACTACACAAACCACCAAATTATCTCTAGATTGTTCAGCTTCTCCTAGTTCTATGGTCAAGATCTCCTTATTATTAACAAGGCTATAATATGCATCAATTACAACATTCGCTAATGACCTTAACTTCTTAGAAGAGTAGGATTTTAGATTTCTCTGAACATCCCTGAAATTTACCTCATTATTTTTATCATCGTCAGACTGAGCCATTAGTGCGAATAATGGACATATTTTGTTGCTTCAATCCACTGCCATCATGGAGCTATTTTCTTTATCTGGTTCCCTTTTTGATTCACTGGAGGAATCTCCCCAAGTAGCAAGAGCCTGCTTCATAATATTGTCAGCTGTACTTTTTCGACTAAATCGTTTGTCTGGAACCGGGTTCCTTTTTGTTGCTTTGTCAGGGTTTTGTTTGTATTATTCTTATTTCAAAAGTGGACAGTCCTTGATGAAATGCCCTGGCTTTCCGCACCTATGATAGAGATCATTGTTCCTTACTTTAATTGAACTACCCGTCTTTGGTATACCACAATTCCTTCGAACCATCTTTTGAAACCTTTTAGTAAGATAGGCTATATCACTATCTTTTTCACTTGAGTAACTGTCTTTAGCCATGAGTACCAGGTTCTTTTCCTTCTTTGGCTCTCTCCTTTCACTATCTTTCTTTCTTTTTATCTCGTATGTCTTCATATTACCAATTAGCTCATCCATGGTTCGAGTTTGTAAATCTTTAGCTTCAGTGATGAAATTTACCTTACTCTCCCAAAAACCAGGTAGAACATTGAGAATTTTTCTTACAAGCTTGTTTCTGGGAATAAAATCTCCAAGTGAATGAAGCTTATTTATGATGGATGTGAATCTAGCGTGCATATCCTGTATAGGCTCATCATCCTTCATCCTGAAGAGCTCATACTCAGTGGTAAGCATGTCGATCTTGGATTGTTTGACCTGAGTAGTTCCTTCATGTGCGGTTTGCAATGCTTCCCATATTTCCTTGGTAGAATCACAAGCTGAGACTTTATTGTACTCATCAGGTCCTATTCCATATACCAAGATTTTCTTAGCACGATAGTTCTTTTCTACGGCTTTTCTGTCAAAATCACTATACTATTTTCTGTCTTTTGGGGACCATTGGTCCAGTTTCACCAAACTTCTTCATAGGAACATGTGGACCATTATTGATGATGTCTGATAGTTCTGAGTCTTCATCCATTATAAAATCATACATACGAGTCTTCCACCAGCAGTTGGGAGGTCTGTAGGTTGATTGTCCTTCCTCAAAGTTAGGTGGAGCAGCCATTGATATCCTTTCTAGGTGTTAACCTTTTAGAAAGTACCCATTCTGATACCAATTGTTAGTTTACATGAGTCTACCAAATTATAGAGTACCTGATCCTCTATGAGTTTCCACTAATAATACTTATGAAGCAGTAAGTAAAAGAGACACTTGATTTTTACGTGGAAAAATCCCACTCAAGGGGACAAAAACCACGACCTAGACTTGTAGGCTTTCAACTTCAATAACTTGTAATCTCACTATTGCAAGCCTTATAATGACTCTATTACAAAGACTTCAACTTAACTAACTTGTGATACTCTTACCACGAGACACTTTGTCACTCTCTAGTTTCAAAGACTTTAACTTATGACTAAATCTAGTCACAACACAAACTTAGAAGGTTTGTGATTTTGGTTTTCCTAAAACACAACTTCTAAGAAAGCAATATAGGAATTACAATGAAGAGAAAATAACAAGATTATAACTCAACTACGGATACACACAGACTCATTGTGAAACTGATCCTTTAGTGGACTTGTCTTCTTGTTCTTGACGCACTTGTGACTTCAATGCTGGCTCGACTCTTTAATACTTGATAGAATATCACTAAATGCACAAGTGAATATCTGGTGCCTTCACCATGTTATTATATAACAAGAGACATCATGAGGATGATGTCAATTCCTAGTACATGCCTCTTCAATGGGAAGTGACTACTCACTGTTTGATGCACTATCGCGGGAACAGTTGCAGGCAGTCACTTTCTGCAATTGTGTTCCATCTGTATAGTTGACTTGTACTTCTGCTAGAGTTCACCAAGGGATCAGGTACCTGTCGTGTTCCTCTTTGTAGTAGTTCATTAGCTGGAGTTCAGCCTGAACTTCGTTTACTTGAGATGTGTACCAAGTGAGACAGGTTCCCTACCTGGTTCTTAACAGTAAGTTTGTTAGATCATCAAACACAAGAAACATATGGCAAAGACATTGAAAACCCATCAGGGATTACAAAATGGTATCCTGGGAGATCCTATGTACATTTATATTTTGGACTACGGGACGGTATTCCGGGAGATCCCCTGTTGCTATATCTATATAATCAACCAAGGTTAGGCTTGGCACTTACTGGGTACCGCTCTGGTGTACTCTTACCCTTTCCTGCACATGTTTTTCGTGTGTAGATCCATTCATCGTACCAGCCTTATCACTAGTTGTAGTCGTTGCTGCCCCTAGAGATGATGTCTAGACCAGTTAGAACATCTTAGTAGCTTGTGACTTGAGGTTTTCTGGGTTTGGGTATTGTTCGGTACTTTTTATGATGTGATAACTGTATATGCCGAGTGGCATTTAGTTGCTTAGTAGATAATTATGTTGCCAAATAGTTATTATTCATGCTTTGTTTTCATTTTCTCAATGTGTTAGGCTTACCTAGTCGTAGAGACTAGGTGCCGTCATTCATAGAGGGAGGAATTGGGTTGTGACAACTGAGTGTGGCTACAGAACATGAGGAAACCTCTGATAGAAGTCACATGCAAAATGCAGACCGCACAATTTTAGCAAGGCCACAGAAGATGAAGTTTAGAGAGTTGTATTCTTGGGCCAGGAAAAAAGTGTGGTCTTCACCATTATTGTGGCCGCGCTCATAATTGTGCGATCCACAGAAGAGGAAAGTCAAAGAGCCATGCTTTTGGAGAATTGAAGATATGCGGACCACAATATTATTATATGGTCACAGGAGGCCAAAGTGCATGCGCACTCGTAAATGTGTGGTCCGTATAAAGAGGCCAACACCAATCCAAATTCAAGTTTGTGGCCATATTCAGAAATATGTGGTCCACACAATTAAGTGAAGTGCAGCTGCACCCAAATTTTAGAAAGCCCAGTTGACCAGTAACTCTCAACATACATACCACATATATAATTGTGCGACTACACAACTTCTGCAGGGACAATTTTGTCAGATATTTTTAGCTTAGTATAAATAGAAGTTCTAGTCATTTTTCGGTTAAGTTTTGTTTTTGGGGAGCACCTGATCTGTTTTTGTTTACTGTATTGGATAAAATTATACTCGATTAGCTTTTAAACATTAGATTTTCTTTCCTTAATCAAGTATTATGAATTCTATCTTAGTTTCTTTTTTAATTTCTTCATTTTTCATGAGTAGCTAAACCCTTAGCTAGGGTTGTGATCCAATCCTAGTATGGATATAATGGGTGATTGATTTAGGGATTATTTAGGATTGGGTATATGATATTTAGCCTAGTTCTTGCTTGAGATTGAGAATTGATGGTTGCAAATATTGATTCGTGCCTAATTGGCTTAGTCTCTACTTGAGAAAGAGAGACTAAGTCTAAGAAAACTTGGCTAACAAGAAATTGGGGTGAACTCAAGAAATTGATAGCCCTAATTAAATGGTCAAATCTACAGATAGTAAGACCCGACTTGAGTATGTATCACTCGTTTGGTGAAATACCCATTTGGATTTGAGAAAGCCAAATTGGGCAAAATTACTCAAACTACCGAGAGGTATAGAGTGAATAATTGAGTGTGATTGCTATTTTGTATCCCATAAACCAAACATGCCCTAAAGCTCTCAACTGTTAGGTATCGATCTAGGTGGACGTTGCAACCCTAGATCTTTCATAACTTTAAAAACAACCAAAACTAAAAATATTGTCTCTTAGCTCTACAATTTCAATCAATAGTTTAAAAGTAGAAGTAGAAACAACAATTGAAAATGTGGAAGTGTAATTTAAGGCACATCATACATTCACACTAGGGGTATACCTACTCCAATATCTAACTCTTTGTGGATTTGACCCCGACTTGCATTGGGTTTTATTATTGCTTTGACCGCCTCACAACTTATATTTGTGGTGTGAGTTTGAGCGACGTCAATTTTTGGCGCCGTAGCCGGGGAGTTAAATGGATTTAGCTATATATATAGGTTTTTGTGTGATTTGTCTTCTTTTCCTTTCGAGTCTCTAACTTTGTTTTTGAATTAATTATAGATACGAAAATGGCTCTTAACAACGAGCCCATCGGGAATGTGCCACTGGGGAAGGAAGTGGACGATGATCAAGGAGATGAGGTTCTTCCCGAACTTCAAGAAAATAGGCGAGGCCGACCACCTCATGATAATGTCACTGTCCCTCCCACACCTACACCAAGAGCAAAATGCACAGAGTGTTTCTGAACTGGGGTTATGCAAGTGCTATAGTACTGCCCCGCATTAGGGCAGGCAACTTCCAAATCACCAATGTGATGCTTACACTACTTGAGCAATGAGGATTCTTCACCAGGGCTCCGATTCAAAATGCTTATAAGCATCTCAAAGGGTTCGTCGATACTTGTTGGGGTAGCAAGAAAACCAATGTCTCAGAGGACGCATTGAGGCTGAGGCTATTTCCCTTTTCTCTACAGGGAAAGGCATCAGATGGTTAGAAATAATACCCAATCATTCCATTCATACATGGGATGAGTTGGCGGAAAAATTCATTGCCAAATGCTTCTCTCCGGGGCATATGACGACACTACGGGGTGAGATTCTTGCATTCAAGCAAGAGCCAAATGAGCCATTGCATGAGATTTGGGAAAGATACCGTACCATGGTTAAAGAGTGCCCAAATAAGGATATGACTGAGTCCATCATCCAAAAATCCTTCTATAGGGGGGTCAACACAACAAATCAATGTGTTGTAATTCAAGTCGCCGGTGGGAACTTCATAAGCACGCCTTATGCCGAAGCTTGTGAAATTTTGGATGAGATGGCGGATACCTCATTGGCATGGCAAAGTAGAGCCAATGTTCCCAAGGTGATCCAAATGTATTCACCTACACAAAGAACTACATGATCATGGGAAAGCTATAGCCGATTTGACAACCACAATGAACCAATTGGCCAAAGCTCGACTTCAATAAGTTCAAGGGCCAAAACAAGTAAATGCGATGGATGGTGTGAATATTATAATGAACAAGCGATGGTAAAAAGGTCAACAAATGCAAAGCCGTCCAGAACAATTCATGCAAGATAATAGTGAGTATGACCAATGTGATTTGTTCAATGAGCAGGAAGAAGAAGTGCAATATGTCAACAATTATCAAGGCCAAAGAGACAATGCTCAAGGTCAACTCTTATACTATTTTACATTGACATTTGTCCTGTAATATCTCTTTTAATATTTTTATTTTATCTTTATTTTCTCTTTGGTTATGTATATATTCTTCCCTTTCCCTTGATGTATAAATTCATTTTTCCCTTGGTTTGTATATTCATTGGTCTTACTTTTCGTAGTTTATTTCATAGCTTCTTTAGTTTGTCTTTCTTACTAGTATAACTTCTTTTCAATTTGTTAGCTTCTTTTTACATTTGAGTGAGCAATAAACCTTTGGTTTTTTTAATATCACGGTTCTTTCCAAAGGTGGAGTTTGTGTGAACCGTGTGGCTCTTCCCAACGATGGATGGCGTGACAAACTTCTTAAGGGATTGAGTCCATTTTCTGTTATGTTTAGGCAAAAGTAGTAGTAATGAATAAAAGGTTCTCAAGCATGCTTCACTTGGTACCAACACATTTACCTACGACCTTATGGTTAAAAACAAGTTGTTGGCAGAAAATAGCTTTAGTTGTGACCTTCTGACTCTTATGTTGACTTAAGCAGTGATCGAATGGTTCAGTCAAGCCATTTGTGATTCTCAATCTTAACTAAGGTTGTTGTGGACCCTCGAGTCCATTCTCTTTAGCAATCAAGCAACGTTAGAGGTGAGCTATTGAATTGCAAGTCCAAGTACTCGTGCTAATAGTCTAGAACTTGCCCCAAATGTCTTATCTAGGTGAAATTCTAAGTGTATCTTGACTCGAGAAATGATTGTAGGCTTTCTTTGATCCAATTTGAAATTTAAAATCTTCCATAGCCTACCAATGTGTTATCTCTAGTCAACCCATTTGATCCTAAGCCCTTTTTCTTTCAATAACTACGTTACAAGACTTCACTCATCTTGTAATGACCCTCTCTTGGAACCCGATCTTTCCTTAGTATTCTTGAGAAACAATTGGCAGAAACATAAGTTTGGGGGAGAGATGAGGAGTTTGAAAGTGATATAAAGGTACAAAGAAGAGAAGGAAATGAAGAAAAGGGAAGGCAAAGAAAAGAAAGAAAGAAAGAACCAAAAAAATGTCAAAAAGAAAGTTAATAAAGTAAAAAGTTGAAGGGATTCAAAGAAAGACAAGGATGAAAGGCATGGAGTAAATAGAAAAGGCGAACAATGAATGTAATAATCGAGAAAGAGTGATGTTACGTCTCTCTTGTTCCCCAGGAAAAAGAAATTGACTCAAAGAGTCGACAAAGTATGAGCCAAAAAGGGAAAATGGAGTGCTTAAGAAAAGATGAACCCATTCTATTCCATCAAGTCCTACCTTGATCCAAAAAGCCTTCATTACATCCTAAAAAAGACCTATATGATTTCAAGTTGGGTGAGATTACATTAGTGGTGATTTACATGAGGGGCAAGCATATGGTACTTAAAGTCATACTTGTGACATTCTTTTGAGATAGATGAGCAAACTTTTCACTATCCTTGAATTCAGTGTTACATTCTAAAGAGAGATTTGCTAATGGAGTATCAAGGAGGAGGAGTTTGGGATCCACAATGTCCTACATGAAAGATAGAACTTTTTTGATGAATAAAGTCAGCTCTTGATGCTCTAGCATTAGAACTATTGTACTCAAAAAGTAAAATCAATGCATTGTTGATAATTCATACATGTTCTAGGTAATTGTTGGTCTTAATTGATGAGTGATTGATTCACTTTAGGCCAGCTAAAATAGTTCTTCTCTTGTACAGGTGGAAATTACCTTATTTGCTTGAGGAAAAGCAAAAACTTAAGTTTAGGGGAGTTGATAAGTAGGGATATTGACCACTTATTTGTACTCTTTTACTTTCATTTTAGCTCAAAGTTGCTTAATGGTATTTCTGAAAACTAATAAAATGTGCTTTCTTGTAGGAGTGTTGGAATATGAGCCAAAGAAATGAAAATCAACTCAAGAAGATATAATTTTGGACAAGGACCTAAGCAAGGCTAAAAAGGTACAATACGGACCGCACAATACTAAATGTGGCCGCAGAACATAAGGAAGCCTCTGACAGAAGTCCCATGCAAAATGCAGACCAGATAATTTTAGTGAGGCCACAGAAGATGAAGTTTAGAGAGTTGTATTCTTGGGCCAGGAAAAAAGTGCGGTCCGTACCATTATTATGCGGCCACAAGATGTCAAGTGCGGCTACACTCATAATTGTTCGGCCTGCAAAAGAGGAGAGTCAGAGAGCCATGATTTTGGAGAATTGAAGATATGCGAACCACACTAGTATTGTGTGGTCGCAGGAGGCCAAAGTACGGCAGCACTCGTAAATGTGTGGTCAGCCAGCACCAGTCCAAATTCAAGTGTGCGGCCACACTCAAAAATGTGTGATCCACACAATTAAATGAAGTGCAGCTGCATCCCAGTTTTATGTGACTGCAAAAAGCCCATTTGACCAGTAAATCTCAACATACAGACCACACAAAGAATTGTGCTACCGCACAACCTTCGCAAGGGCAATTTTATTAGACATTTTTAGCTTAGTATAAATAGAACTTTTAGTCATTTTTAGGTTATGTTTTGTTTTTGGGGAGCACCTGAGCTGTTTTTGATTACTGTGTTAGGTAAAATTATACTAGATTAGCTTTTAAACATTAGATTTTCTTTCCTTAATCAAGTATTATGAATTCTATCTTAGTTTCTTCTTTAATTTCTTCATTTTTCATGAGTAGCTAAACCCTTAGCAAGGGTTGTGACCCAACCCTAGTATGTATACATAATGGGTGATTGATTTAGGGCTTATTTATGATTGGGTATATGATATTTGGCCTAGTTCGTGCTTGAAATTGAGAATAGATGGTTGCAAACATTGATCATGCCTAATTGACTTAGTCTCTGCTTGAGAAAGAGAGACTAAGTCTTGGAGGACTTGGCTAACAAGAAATTGGGGTGAACTCATGAAATTTATTGCCCCAATTAAAGGGTCAAATATAGATATAGGAAGACCCGACTTGAGCATGTATCACTTGTTTTGTGAAATACCCATTTGGACTTGAGAAAGCCAAATTGGGCAAAATCACTCAAACTATCGAAAGGTATAGAGTGATTAGTTGAGTGCGATTTCTATTTTGTATCCCATCAACCAAACATGTCCTAAAGCTATCAACCGTTAGGTATCCATATAGGCGGAAGTTACAACCCTAGATCTTTCATTACTTAAAAAATAACCAAAACAAAAAATATTATCTCTTATTACAATAAATAGTTTAAAAATAGAATAGAAACAATAATTGAAAATTTGGAAGTGTAATTTAAAGCACATCATACATTCACACTAGGTGTATACCTAATCCAATATCTAACTCCTTCTGGATTCGACACCGACGTGAGTTGGATTTTTATTATTGCTTCGACTGACTCACTACGTATATTTGTGGTGTGAGTTTGGACGACATCAATTTTTGGTGCTGTTGCCCGGGAGTTAGATGGATTTAGCAATATATCTAGGTTTTGTGTAATTTTTCTTCTTTTCCTTCCGAGTCACTAAAGTGGAAGGAAAACTTGCCCGGTCTTGTGGGAATACCATACGAATTCGAAATCGAGTACCGAAGCAACCCCATTCTCTCTAATTTGTGGAGCATAAGCCTTAATACCAGTCGAGGTAGGGGAACCGAGCCTCAGGTTCCAGTATGCTACCTAAGTGTCAAATGGCGAGGCTATGACCATGATCCTAGAATTATTGGATGCAAGTTGGGAAGACGCCTTAGTCCGATTGTATGCCCAGAAGTAGCGAGTAGGGGGTATTACAATGGAAGAGCCAACCTTCTACATTATCTAGTCATGGAATTGATATTGAGAAAAGTAACACTTCACACTAGGAACCCAAACGACGAGAAACTAAGCTCAAATTGGGGAAGACCATATAGAGTTGCCGGATTAACTAGCAAAGGATCATATAATCTCGAGTTGGAAACGATGTACTACAACCGAACAACGTGAACTTGGCACACTTAAGGCGTTACTACTACTAAGGTACGAACTCAATTCCCTTTTTTAATTTTGTTATATTACGGACTAACTTATGCAGGTACTCGGCCAAGGGAAAATGTTACTATTAGGTTTGAAAGCACGTGTTGTACTCTTTTTCCCTTAACTGATTTTGTCTTGAAGTGGGTTGTCGGCGAGGTTTTTAATAAAGCAACAATAAAATGTGCTACCTTAGTTTCGAATACCGACCATAAACCAGAATTGTTGATCATTTGGAAAGGGCATTAAATATTGGGGTCCATTACCCCTAGGTTAATATATTTATAAAGGGCAAATTTTTTATGTCAAAAGCCAAGGCTTGGTGGTTAGAATTCATTGTAAGGGTCAAACGGTCAATGAACCGTGCACATATAGCCCACTCTAGCCATGACACAAGTCTTATGCGCCTCCGATTATGTACTCTATATATAAAATAATAAAATAAATGCTTGCTTCCTTCAGACTTTATTACTACATATTTTGCTTCGTCGATGCTTCACAATGGATCCTAGATCCTAAAGTCCATGTGGTACCCCGACTAGGGGCCTATCGTGCAATTAAAAATAGGGAAATCGGACGGCCCGAGCTATTATATATCGGAGGTACCGATCCTATTAGGCAGTGCCTGAATATGAAAGGCTATGACTACCCTAAAATGGCTTGGAGACGTCCAAAGTCCGTACTCAGAAAGTAAGGACCTTACATATAATCAAAAACTATTAAACGGTTTCCCTCAGGAAAAATATCGTCATATATGACTAAAACACTTAAGCATCTTAAAGGCTTTCAATTTTATAAAAATTTTGAAGCCACGAGTAATCCAGAGTTGCCATCAAAATCAGGTCTCATTCGGGCCTCGAAGAACGGATGCTCTAGATTACGTTTGATTCTATGTTAAGGAATCTGGGACGATATGCAAATAAAAAAAATGGCAAACAAATGCTGAAAAGTAAAAACACGATGTTTCCAAAGGGAAAATTTTTATATAAATATCTCAAAAAATATTTACAAAGGCAAGATAAGATGGCCTTAGAATAAACAAGAAAAACATATACAAAAGGGAAACAAAAAAGAACTTTGGCATCTACGCTTGATCTTCAGCGGAGCTCGAATCGGCACCGGAAGATTCAAAAATTTGGAACCTTTGGAGCCTTTGGGACCTTCGAGATCATAAAGTTTGTTTGCCTCGAGCCTTCTCCTTCTTCAGTCTCGGCCTACAGGTCAAATCCTCAGGATTTGATCTCCTCGACGGTCTCCCTCAGCGACAACCGCTTTATATACTTGGTCTTCATCCTTAAACAAGCCTCGAATATCTCTATATCAGCCTTATACTAGGCCAACATTTCCTCGACTTTGGAGGAATCAATTGAGGTTGCCTCCAATTTGGACTTCAATTCAGTATATTCCTAACTAGGGCATCCCATTTTGAGGTGGCTGAATTCGGATATGACCAGAGTTTATCATTTAGTCATAACCACTTGTTGGCCTTATCTTTTGCCTCCCGGAGCTGTTCATTGAACGATGACACATCCTCTTTTGTAGCCTCCTTTTTTGAAGTCAGTAGGTCTATCCTTCCTTTTAGTGCCTCGGCCGTGGTCTTTACCTCATCTATCTTGGCCCGAAGCTAGTCTATCAAGTTTATCTTCTCTTGGACCTACGAAGTTACGTCGTTAGTCATCACGAGTCGCCTATCATTTTTAGCCTCAAAGATCCTTACCTTCTTAACCAGATCGACATGCTCCCATTTCATGGATGAGGCCTCTTTTTGTGCCTTTTCCAGCTCGGCTTCGAGAATCGAGAGGTCCTTGAGAGCCTCATATTGTTGTTCACTGAGAGCCCTATATATGTCCTTCTTCCATACCTTCTCTTTGAGCTCGAAGTCAAGTTGGCTGATTTTTATTCAGGAACGAAGGACGCTTTCATGCTGGAGCACCAAATCTTGAAAAACAAAATGATAAGGTCGTTAGAACATGCTGAAACTAAGCAAGATTTGCAAAAGGTACAAGGAGTATACATCTTACCTGGTTAAATTCCTGTTGTGCCTAATTTAAGAGACTTGATGTGCCAACTTTGTTCATCTTGGCCTAGTCCTTCTCAGTCACCATGCAGCAAAAATAGCTGCCCCCACATGTTGGTATGGACATCACCTGGGCGTTCATCGACATAGTAATCACGATCGTTATTTTATTAGGGATCCACACTCGGGGTAGGGAACTGCCTCACTAGCTTCAAGATCAAGGTCGGCTCACCCGTTCTTGGTGGCACGTCCTTTATTGGGACATCCAGGTTATGAAGCCTGGAATAGTCCTCCAACGCGCTCATGTCCATGCTGTTGAAGAACATGTTGAGGTCACCATCTACTTTCCGTGCCATCTCAGTTATTTCTCTTTATCAGCTTAAGCATCTTCGACATAGACTCTGTGTGGGATGACGTCTCTGCAAAATTGATGATACATGCTACTTCCTTTGGGGAAAGAGAGACTTCTTGGGAGGCTGTGGCCTCTGATTCTCCTTCTGGCTCCTGAGCTAGAGGGGGATCGGTCTCTCGGCCATCTTTTTTGGTTGCTGCGTGCTCTCCTTCGTTGATGGTCGACCTGTGAGCGATGAACTCCAAGTCATCATCCTCAGGGACATATCTAAGTCAAAAGAGGGAATTAGGGTCCAGTACCCTGGCTTTGGTACTCTTTTTATTTCTTTTCCAGACTTGGACAACTACCCTCTTCTTCTTTACCTCGATGTCTGGGGAGCCAGAGGATTTTCTCTTTTTCTCCTCCTTTGCGATAAAATCGGGGTGTCCCAAAGCGGAGTGTTCAGGAAGCGAGGACAGGGCCTCGTTCTCATCAAATAATCGAAGCTCGATGGTCTTAGGCAAACCTGTGAAAGGGAAAAGATTTAGCAGAAATATAAGTTAATTATGTAAATGTAATAATCTTGGAGGAAGACTCACAGTGGGAACGGGTCTCTAACTTGCCCTTCGAGGGATTACGTTATTCGCGCTCAAAGTAAGACATTTGTTTGCAATCCTGTTGATCCACTCCTTAAAGCGAGGATTGCATTGAGAACTTGGGTGACCGCTGCACTACGGTAGACTCAAGCAATTAGAAAAATAATAAAAAGAAGTACCAATTTCTCAAGAAGGAGAAGATTACGAGATGAGTTTCACTTTTCAGGGAACGTTAGAAATTTAGGGGGAATGAGGTATTTGGTTTTCACCCGAACAAATCTCCCTTGCACACCTCGATCTCGACCTTTAGTGATGCTCAACAAATGAGCTTGATCAACACCCCTCAGAAGATTCGGGGATTGTAGAGACGAAGCAAGTGGTGAGGGTGAACAAGGTACTTCGGTGTTATTTTACGAAGTGGCAGAGGAGGATTATGATCCTCTAAAAGGAAGGGTGAATCTGCCCAAGGTAGACCTCATACCTTTTGCTGAAGCCGAGGATTATAGGGTCTATAGGGAGAGCATGACGGGGTAAGTGTAAACACTTCAATACCTCTCCACATGAGTGATAATATCTTTGTTGGGCTCAGGGACAGCCACCTCTTTTCCCTCCAAATTACAGTTCGCCCGAACTGTGGGGAGTGTGTCCTCAGTAACGGAGCATATGTACCTCTATACTCTTTTGCCTGGGTCTTGTTGATTGGAGGCTTCTCGACTTTGAAGTTGTTTTCAATGGAACAATCTCAGGGAACGAATCTTTTCAAAGGAGGCTCTTGGCCCACCTTAGGAACAACCACTTTGGCATTTGTGGCTGAGTTAAAAGATGAAGGGGCGATGTATTGAGGCACGGATTTGGAAGAGTTTGCCATCGGATTCTGGAAAATATGAAGGCTTGAAGAAAAATATGAAGGTTTGAAGGTGAGGATATGAATATCTGGAAAGCAATGTATGAGTATTTGAAGGGATTAAAGTTAAGTGAAGAATTCTTGGGTAAGTGAAGGAGGTCTAGAATCGAAAAGTAAAAAAGTGAAAAAAGGGTCGGAGCTTTTAAAGAGGAAGGATAATCAATGCACGACATTTCACATTCGAGGACAATCAACCAGCGACTAAGACGTGTTCGAAGTTAGGAAGACGTGACTGATGTGATGTTTCGATAATCCGTCAACTTGGTTGTAACGTACAAAAGAAGGAATCGGTGTTAATTTATCACTTCCCGTCGCTTCAATATATCTACTCTCCGAAAAAATGAGGGGACTATCTGTGTGCGGGTAAAATCGGGGGTAAAATTTTCTTGACTTCCCCAATGAAAGAACAAAGGGGGAGTACAACTCGACATGATTATAATAGAGGCCATATACCCTTTGTATCGAGACTCGAGAAGAATAAACGATGTATATGAGATTGGATACGGTAAATCGACGTATCTCAGACCGAGTATAGCTTCTGGACCTCGGGATACGTGGTAAATGGTTATGTATGACAGATAGGGGAACATAATATTCGCCCTCAGCCAGATATTATAACGTGAATCTAGTTCAATATCAATTATAGATCAACAATTACCAAGAAAAGAAGATTTTCACCTTTTTTAAGACTTGTACTCGGACTGAAATTCTCCTGCTATATAAAGGGTACGTTTTTCGTTGATCTGACACATTGTAACACACAATTTAAACTAATAAAAGTTTACTTTTGTTTTCTAGCTATTGTTCAAGGCATTACTCATTTGTTCTATTCTTCACTCATGGCCGAACTTGTATCGAGGGTCCAATTGAGGAAGAGCTTCACTATTCAATCTAAGATAAGGATTGGTCATTATATTGCGATTGGTTTGATCGTTTATTTTGTCATTAATTTATTTACTTATTTTTCTTAATTATTCGTGTTGAATATAACCACGTATCCTTTAAACCGCATACAAATTTAATTGTTACTCATTTCTGGGGGTAAACAAAAAGGAATTATGATACGGATCTCTAACACTTTATCCTTGAACTACCTCTATTTATAGCTGCCAAATAAGGGCTTGGATAATGTTTGAATTCAAGTTGAAATAAGAGTATTAGGAAAAAGTTTGTGGAATTCAAGTTGTTTTAGATATGAATTTCACGAAAAAATAGTTCGTGAAAGTTCAAGATTTTGTTTAAACTAATATACCTTTGAACCAGTATTTTAATATTTATAAAGACTCATGGTCAAATAAGTATCTAAATGGTGATGTTCATATTTATAAATACTAAAACAATATTAATGCTTGAATGTAACTTAGAATGGGGTAGTGTATTCAGGTATATAAGAGGAGGCGATTCAGATGATGTACGCTCTGTACATCAAAATGGATCAGAGGGTATACTATTTTATTTTCATTTTCTATTTGTTTCCTTCTCCATTTTGGACCACCATGTGATGTTGTTTCCATTCATTTCTCTTGGAAATAAAATGAGGAGGTATCACCTCACCACTTCCACAACTGATGCATCAAAGTAGAGAAACTCTAAAGTAGAGCGAAATAAATTACATATTCTTTTATTTTTTGTTGCATTCACATAACTCCATATAAAATACAGTGCACATAATGCCTTACAAGTACATAATTTTGGAGATCTACGTAGGACATAAACATATCATCTCATCTCGTGGTGCTAAGCTTGCAGAATTAAATTGATTGTTGATCATCAATGTTTCTACAAGAAATTTGATATTCTTTTTTAACTATAAATTGTGAAGGACCAATACAATTTGAGCCCATCGAGTACGTTGATTTTAAGCCAGTGGGATATAATGAGAGCTTTCCCTCACTGGTTTTGAATCCTCATACATGGACTAATAGAATTAAAAAATAATTATAATTATTTTTATATATTGTATTATTTATTAACAGCTTTGTATAGTGTCCATATTTATACAAGAGAAAAAGAATCTAGCCTCTAACAAACTATGCTAAGTGGCATTATTCTAGTTGCTACTATATAATGGATTTATCGAATAAATAATTCTAATTACAACTGTATAATTATTGTATCTATAGGCTTCTAGAAGTGTAGGCTTCAAAGATCTATCAATTGCAATATCTGAAACAGCCTAAAACTGAGAGGGGCCCAAACATAGTAACCCAAAATAATTCAAGGCCCAATTATTAATAACCTTAAGATTGACTACTTTCCTTTCAAACATAATCTAGCTACACAAATATCTCCTTCATGCTTCGTTCATAGACATCAATATCTGCACCAACAACCCCATCAAGTTAGAGGGGGAAGAAAGTTCCCAACTTGCACAATAAGTCACGATGAGTAGGACCTAAGAGTGATTTGGTAAAGAGGTTCGCAAACTGAGAAAAGGATCGAACAAAGGAGATTGAAATCAAGCCGGCAAGGAATTGTTGACGCACAAAGTGATAGTCAACTTCGACATGTTTGGTCAGTTTTTGCAAAATGAGGTTCTTTGCGATGTGAATCGCGGCTTGGCTATTGGAATGAAGAGTCACTAGTTAGGATATATGCACAGATAGATCATCAAATATACTAACCAACAAAGTTAGTTCAACGACCACATGCCTCATAGAGAGATACTATGCTTCGGTATAGCTAAGAGAGGTAGATGTCTGTTTTTTAGATTTCCAAGAGATGGGAGAAGAATCAAGTGAAATAAAAAAGCTAATGACTAATTTTCTTGAGTTAGGACATGTTCCCCAATCAGAATCGTAGAAAACTAAGAGCTTAAATGAAGGTAAGAGTGACATAAAAAGCCCAAAACATGTGCCTTTTACTTTATAGAAGGGCTCGAAGACCTACTTCAAGATGAGGTTTCCTTGGGTCCCACATATATTTACTCAGATGCTAGACAGTGAATGATAAGATCGGATCAAGTGTGTGAGATAATTCATCTTGCCAATAACATGGAGATATAGAGTAGGATCATTCAAAGGCTCCCCAAAAATAGCAAGCAACTGCACTGTTGGGTAAAGAGGAGAGGAAACAGGTGAAGAGTTAAATGCATCAACTTCCTACAGAAGATCCAAGTGAATTTCTTTTGAGAAAGAATCAGAAAAGCTTTTAAATTCCTAGTTGGGAAAAGCTTTTAATACATGTAATTCGACACTGTTATTTACTTTCAATAATATATTGTCCACATACACTGCCACTATAGAGATAGAAGATTCTATCTTATTGAAGAATAGGGAATAATCATTTAGATATGAGTGAATCCCTTAAAATTAAGAGCATTGGTGATTCTTACATACCATTGTCTTGAAGACTAACAAAATCCATAGAGTGGTTTATCAATTTACATACATGATTAGAAGAAGGAGGATCCTAGGTGGGAACTTTATGTATACTTCCTCACTTAGGTAACCATTTAGAAAAATATTATTTACATCTAATTGGTAGAGTCCCCATACCTTCTTTACTACTATAGCTAAAATGCATATAATGGCGGTCATTTCTACCACGGGGAAAAAAGTTTCATTGCAATCTATCCCTTCTTTCTGAATATTACCTCTGATGACCAACCTTGTTTTCAACCTTTTTATACTACCATCTGAAAGTTGCTTAACCTAAGCCTTCCTCCTTGTTGGTAATATTATCACATCACATGTTTTATTGAGCTCAAGAGCTTCAATTTCCTTGTCCATGGCTGCCTGCCAGCTAGAGTAATGTTCAGAATTGGTAGCTTCTTGGATATTTGATAAAGTGTTAAGAATATGTTGATTAGAACAATATAATTCACTAAAAGATAGAGACTCAGGTGCAATTGGGGCTAGAAATCAAGTGCTACTTACATCTCTGAGGTGGATGGCATTGCAAATATAGTCTTTGAGGTAGGTTGATGTTATGTGAGGTATAGAAGATCTCCTGATAAGGGTGTCCAACATAGGCTAAGAACCTAGAGAAAAACAGGGGAATGGATGCATTAGAATGTGAATTTGATATAAGGGAAAAACTATGAGAGAAAATTTGACTTTGAACAGACATTTTACTAGGATACAAGATATTAGTGGTAGAAGGAGTAATAAGATTGTTTTGGCTGATAAAAGAGGAGACAGAGATAGTGGAGTCAGGTATATGGCTACCTAGTTTGTAAAGATTGGCAATAAGTAAAAATAATTTATCGTATTAATCGAAATTCAAAAAAGCAAAAGAAAAAATTTCTTCATGGAATATAACATCTCTAGAAACAAAAGTCTTCAAACTTTGAAGATTGAATACTTAATATCCTTTCTTTCTATTAGGATATCCTAAGAAAATACAAGGCAATGCCCTAGGCTAAAATTTGGTTCTATGGTTTGAAATGGTGGAAGCAAAACATAAAAAACCAAAGCACTTCAAGTTAGAGTAATTAGACTTGGTTCTGAATAGTATTTCATAAGGGGTTCTTAGGTTCAATACTTTGAAGGAAATCTATTAATTAAATATGTGCCTATTAAAAGACAATCTTCTCAATATGATATAGGTAGGTGTGACTGAAATAACAAGGCTCTTGAAGTTTCTAATAGATGATTGCGTTTCCTCTCCACTACAAAATTTTGTTGTGGAGTGAAAACATAAGTTGTTTGATGGATGATTTCTTGACACTGTAAAAAAATCTGACCGCACATTCCCACTTTCTAATTTAAAGGCATTGTATAATCTTATTGTTTTGATTTTTGTGTGATGTTGTCTCTCTACCATAGCTAGGTAGGATTTTAAAACTGTGAAGGCATTTGATTTATTGGTTAATAGGTAAGTCCAAGTACCTCTACTAAAATCATCCACAATGATAAGAAAATATCTATATTTATCATATGTTGTAGTATTATAATGACCTCAAGTATCCACATGACTAATACAAATGACTTTTTAGTAGACATAGAACTTGAGGGAAAGGTAGTTTGCATTTCTTAGCCATTGAACATATAAGACAATGGGAAAAACTGATACATGAAGAAACATAAGTAGAGGATATGTTTTTCATATTACTTAAAGGAAAGTGGCCTAATCTGTAATGCCACAACTTATATTTTACATTAGAAATAGAAAAATCGAAATAACAGTTCAAAGCAAAAATAGATTTCCGACCATAAGAACTACTAGACTTAAGTAAATCCTTTGAAGCTACTACAAAAGACCTTGAATTGAGAATGTAGAGTCCCTCTTTTTCTTTACCAATCTCTAGAGTGCTCTTCAGTGAAGGGCCTTCAGCAAAAAACAATTAGAATAAGTGAAAAGGACATACTTATTGAGTTGTTTGCACAACTTGTGTACATGCAGTAGATTAAATCTGATATAGGGCACGCGTAACACATTGTGCAGAATTAAATTAGGCATAAGTGACAGTGAAATGAATGAGTTACTTTTACTCTATAAGAATTAGGAAGTTTAACGGTTTAGGTAAGGCTTTAAAGTCTGTAAAAAATCTTTGTTAAAAATCATATGTTTAGTTGCACCACAATCCAATATCCAAGACTCATAATTAATTTGAATTAAACAGAATATGTGTTGAAGAACTTAGCTATACTAGCACAACTGAGTTTGCACTTGCATCAGAACTGCTTGCTCCATGTTCTCCTACCTTCATCTGTTGGAGAAGTTGCAGAAGTTGAGCCATATTATCCTGGGTAAGAGTCTGATTTTCTGCTGTATTAGCTTCCGCATAGTCAACTTTCTCATTTGCAGTAAAACCATTGTTAGCTTGCACAGTTCCTTAAAACCTCCTCTATTCTGTAAACTTAAAGTCTGCTAGAAAACCATAAATCCTATAGCATTTATCAATGTTATGTCCCAGTGTCTTACAATAGGCACATATTCCAGAGTTCTTCTTCTGATCATGCCCTCCTTTTTGCTATTTGTTTTCATTATACTTTCCAAAATTTCTTGATTGAGTAGGGGAAAGAAAATAGGTTGAATCTCCTGGATAAAAAGGAGAAACAAGACTCTCTCTATTTCTTATGTTGGATAACAATAAAATAGGCCTGACCAATAGAAGGCAAAGGAGAAGATAACGGAATGTTACTTCTGACCCCATGAATATGTCACTGAGCCCCATTAAAAACTTTGTAACCCTTCATCTTGGTGTGCCTTTACATACTTAGCTTTAGCTCCATAATCATAATAACAAATACAAGCAGTGAAAGTGTTTAATGCATCGAATTCATCACATTGGCTCTTTATCTTAGTGAAATAGGTAGAGACACTAGTATTAACTTGAATAACAACACTAAGTTCCTTTTGTAGTTGAAATAATGTAGCTCTATTTGTTTGCCCAAACCTGTCCTCCAGGTCACTCCAGAGATCCTTGGCACTCTGAGTAAAAATACTTTCAGCTATCTCCTTGGACAATGAATTCAATATCCATGAGAGGACTATATTATTACATCTCACCAAGATCATTTCGAGGCAAGATTCAACATGTGGAATAGTTAGGGTTCCATCAATGAATCCCAACTTGTTCTTTTCAGACAAGGCAATAACTATTACCTTTCTTCATCCTCCATAGTTTTTGCCATGAATGTAAGGCCCCGTAAAATTTTTGTGCTTAAAACCTAGTAGCTCGTAGTGCCAAGGTCCGAATATGTGTTAGGATTGTGTAGCTAGACCCTTTTTACTGATTTTGCACTTAAAAACCAAAAGAATCGATTTTTCCAGAAAGTTGTCACTCTGCGGTCCTGAATGTGGTTGCAGATCAACTATGCTGACTGCATTTCTACCGCAGAGTGAAGTAGAAAGGTTGTCAAAATTGATTTTGAAAATGTGGTCTATTATGCGATCGCATAATCAATATGCGGACCACATTTCTGCCGCAGAGTGAAGCAGAAAAGTTGTCAAGATTGATGTTGAAAATACGATCGATTATGTGGTCGCAAATCCAATATGCGGACCGCATAATCGTCTCATAAGTTCCTCAAGAATTTGTGGAGGTCAATTCTGCGGTGCAAAATGCGACCGCATAATAGGAATGCGGACCGCATTCCTATCGCAGACCCAGGAAGACCTTCAGGGTTTTTGGGCGTATTTTTGCGGTCCAATCTACGGGCCGCATTTCTATTCTGCGATCGTAGAATGTGACCGCAGATTTGCTCGGGCTTCTATTTTTCTAAATTTTAAAACCCGACCCCCTTTCTAATAAAACACCCCAACCCCTCATTTTAACATACTTTCTAAGCAAAATAAGAGAGAGGGAGGAGAGGGTCCTAGAGAGAGAAGGTCCATCTTCATTAAGTTGATTTTTCAAAGTCACTAAAGCCTGGGAAATTTCAAACAATGTCTTCACTTCTGTTCTTGCAGGTAAAAATTCCCAACTCTTTTTCCATTTGATTTTCTCTATTTGAAAAAAAAGGGGGATTCCCATGCATTGATTCTTGAAAAACCAAAGGTGGGATTGTGCATTCATGTCTTTAAAGACCAAAAATCTAGTAAGAGTAATTGGGTAGCAGTAGATAAATGCAAAAGGAGAATTGGTAACTTAAATAGGCTCGGGTAGTAAATTGTGGACTTCATTGCTAAGGCATATGTGTCAATTTATGAACTGGATTGACATGGCTAGACTGCTTGGTGAGTTGGGAATTTAAGTTAAAAAGGGAATTCGGCTCCAGGTATGTATGGCTAACTTTGATCCTTGTAAAATCGCTTCGTTTGATGTATGTATGCTTGGTAGGTGATATGTACGTAAATTACTTATGAATTTCTTGTGATTTGTACGTTGTGATTGTGTTATGTGGTTGTAATTGAGGAATAAATGACTAAAGGAAACTGTAACTAGTGCAACTGGAATAACTGTGGTAACAATATCTACAGCTTGTTATGGGCAATTACCAATGTGACGTTAAACGTGTATGTGTTGTTGAATATGATGGAAATAGTATTGATGGTTATGGAAACACTTGTAATATTGTTGTTGTTAATTCTCGAGAAGTATTGTTGTTGACCTTTGTGAATTGTTTTTTGTTGTTGTGTTGTTTGTGGATTGAAACTGTATGGTGGGATCGGGTTGCGCGTCGCAACACAAAGTAATAAGGTGTGTGTTGTGGTGATAAGGGTGGCTGAGGTAATAAGGGTGGCCGAGGTAATAAGGGTGGAAAGTGATCGAAATCACTATTGAAACAAAATATGAGCAAATTGTGAAACTATTAATGTGAAATTGTGGAAGGGGAAAACAGGAGATTTTGTAAACTTGTTTGGCTTGATTGTTCCTTCATATGTGTTTGGTTGCTGCATTTATTACTGTTTCCTACTTATGTGTAGTTTGAGTTTACTTGGAACAAGTTTGTTCATACATATCAGTACAATTTAAATGTACTGACGTCCCTTTTGCCGGGGGCGCTACATTCATGTTATGATTGTAGGTGGACCTATAGGAGGCACTCCCGTCCACTGACCATAGCTCCTCATTACTCCCCGCCAGCTGAATTGGTGAGCCCCTTTCCTTTCGGGGCCCGGCGTGGCTCATGCCGCCTCTATTCTTGTCTTTTGGGATCCTATTTTGCTATTTATAAAAGTTATAGCCGGAGCCTTGTTACTGGGAAGTATTGTATTATTCCTCTTTCATCTTTAGAGGCTCTGTAGATAGGCGATGTGGGTTAAGAACTTATGTAAATATGTATTTTGTAAGTTAGGCGATGTAAGTTGTAAACCACGCTAAAGATTTTCTATGTTATGTATGCTTTTGTAATAAGGTGTTCCAATTATAATTAGCTATTTCGCTTGGTTAATAATAAATGAAAAATGTGGGGTAACACGTGGGATAGGAAAGACACCTAGGTCCGCTTGACTGGGGTTACTCGGTCAAGTGCCGGTCATGTTCCTTAAATTTTGGGGCGTGACAAACTTGGTATCAGAGCCTAAGGTTTTAAAGGAGTCCTCGGATGTCTCGGAGCCGTGTCCAGTAGAGCCTTATTTATCGGTGTGAAGTCAACCACATCTATAAGTGGGGGAACGCACGGACATTTAGGAAAATTTTCCCACTTCTTTGTTATTCTTTATCGTGCGGTGAAGTGAAATGTGAAAGTATCTATATCTAACTCATGCTTTGTTCCGAACTTTTTCAGTAATGGCACCTAAGAAGAGAGCTAGACTCGGCCTTGGGGCCAATGCCACAAGTGAGGCTATGAATCTTGTACCTGTTGCCGTGGGTGAGAGTGACTCCCCGGCCTTGAACCTACCTGGCCCGTCTGTCCTAGACTAGCATGTTCCTGTTCCTGTTCCTGAAGCGGCAGAGGGTGCCTCCATCCCTCCCGCCGATATTCCTGATTCGGGCACCATCCCATCTCCTGGTCCCGAGGCTTTTGATGGGGACCTTAGAGGAGCCATCTGCATGTTGACCCAGTTAGTGGCCGCTCAGGCCCAGAGATCCCAGGATGTCCCTTCATCCTCTAGCGGACATGGGGGTTCAGCCAGTTCCAAAGTTAACTAGTTTTTGCGGCTACCCCCTACAGAATTCTTAGGCACAGATCCAGAGGCCGATCCGCAGGAATTCCTTGATGAAATGTATAAGACCCTCCGAGTTATGAAAGCTTCAGAGATGGAGGGAGTTGAGTTGGCATCATACAGGTTGAAGGGAGCAGTGTATTCTGGTTCGAGATGTGGGAGGACTCCCGTGGGGAGGGAGGACCTCTGTCCAGATGAGATGAGTTTGTAAATGCATTCATGGACTAGTTCTTGCCTGCTGAGACAATAGTAGCCCGTGCCACTGAGTTTGAGACCCTCAAGCAGGGCAGCATGAGTGTTTGGGAGTACCACATGGAGTTTGTGAGGTTGTCCAAGTATGCTCCTCAGTTAGTGTGGACCATGGCAGCTAGAGTTCATCGGTTTGTTCAGGGCCTTAGTCCCTTGGTAGTGAATGAGGCTGCTATAGCTGCCTTACACTTGGACATGAACTATGGAAAGATTGTGGGATTCGCTCAGGCCACAGAGGCTAGGAAATTGATGATTCGGGCGGAAAGGGAGAGTAGCAGCAGGTCCCGATCAGCGGTCCACTCAACGAGATTAGGTTAGGGGAGAGGGTCGTCAGGGCCATCCCAGTTATATGCTCAGTACTCAGCGAGCGCACCACCATCCCTGCACAGTTACCAACAGAGCAGCCCCATGAGACCAGGTTCAGACAGTAGGAGGCCCCATCAGTCCGGTCGTCCAGGAGGGAGGTCACAGCAGTAGGGGATAGCTCCATGCCCCAAGTATGGGAGATTTCATACAAAGACTTGCTACTTGGATATCCCGGTGTGTTTCAAATACGGGGTGAGAGGTCACATCCAGCGAGACTGTCAGGTGCCCAGTCAGGGCATGGGTAGGGGATCTGCTCAGTCATTCGATTCATCAGTCGCTACATCATCTGTACGTCCTCCAGCCTTGGTGCGACATGGTACAGTTCGGGGAGGAGCTCGTGGTAGAGGTGGACCCAACCGGTTCTATGCTTTGAGTGGTCGCCAGAGTGCAGAGGCCTCTCCAGATATGGTTACAAGTATCTTGTCTATTCAGGCCATTGATTTTTATTCTCTTATTGATCCGGGATCCTCTTTGTTTTATGTCACCCCATTCATTGCTTCAGGCTTTGGGATAGAACCCGAACAACTTCATAAGCCGTTCTCTGTATCGACTTCGGTTGGTGATTCTATCATTGCCGTGCGAGTTTATAGGAATTGTGCTGTTGCGGTGTGTGGTCGTATTACTACTGCCGATCTTGTTGAGCTTGGAATGGTAGATTTTGATGTCATTATGGGAATGAACTGGCTTTATGCATGTTTTTCCAAACTTGACTGCCGAACGAGAATCCTGAGGCTCGAGTTTCCCAAGGAGCTAGTTGTTGAGTGGAAAGGAAATGGTGTGGTGCCGAATGGTAGGTTTATTTCCTACCTTAAAGCTTCAAAGATGATTAAAAAGGGATGTATCTATCATTTGGTCCGGGTGGCAGACACCAAATCAGAAGTGTCTGCCCTCGAGTCCGTGCCGGTTATGAACGAGTTTCCTGAAGTGTTTCCAGATGAACTCTCGGGAATCCCACCAGATAGGGAGGCTGATTTCGGGATTGATGTGTTGCCAGATACCCAGCCAATATCTATTCCTCCATACAGAATGGCGCCAGCAGAGCTAAGAGAGTTAAAGGAGCAGTTGAAGGATTTATTAGAGAAGGGGTTCATATGACCGAGTATGTCTCCGTAGGGTGCTCCGGTTCTTTTTGTCAGGAAGAAGGATGGGTCACTCTGGATGTGTATTGATTATCGGCAGATCAACAAAGTCACCATAAAAAATAAGTATCCCTTGCCTCGGATAACCGATTTGTTCGACCAATTGCAAGGTGCAATATTCTTCTCCAAAATTGATCTGCGGTCAGGATATCACCAATTGAAGATTAGGGAGCAGGACATTCCCAAGACCCCTTTCAGAACTCGCTATGGTCACTTTGAATTCTTGGTCATGTCTTTTAGGCTAACCAATGCCCCGACAACTTTTATGGATCTTATGAACCGGGTCTTCAAGCCATTTCTAGACTCCTTCATGATTGTTTTCATTGATGACATCCTTGTTTATTCGCGAAGCCGGGAGGATCATGCCTATCACCTCAGGGCAGTTTTGCAAACTCTTCATCAGCACCAATTGTACGCTAAATTCTCAAAATGTGAATTTTGGTTGGAGTCCGTTACTTTTCTGGGTCACGTTGTTTCTATTGAGGGGATTCAGGTGGACCCCCAGAATATTGCAGTGGTGAAGGATTGGCCTAAACACACGACCCCGATGGAGGTTCGTAGCTTTTTGGGTTTAGCCAGGTACTACCGGAGGTTTGTGGAGGTATTTTCTACCCTCGCCTCTCCATTGACTAAATTGACGTAGAAAGTAGTTAAGTTCTAATGGTCTGATGCTTGTGAGAGAAGTTTTCAGGAATTGAAGTCAAGGTCGACCTCCGCACCGGTATTGGCCTTGGCGGAAGGCACGAAAGAATTTGTGGTCTATTGCGATGCTTCCAGGGTCGGTTTGGGGTTTGTACTGATGCAACGTGGGAAGGTTATAGCGTATGCTTCAAGGCAACTCAAGAATCACGAGAAGAATTACCCGACACATGATTTGGAGCTTGCAGCAGTTGTATGTGCCTTGAAAATATGGCGGCATTACCTTTATGGGGTCCATGTGGATGTGTTCTCAGACCACAAGAGTTTGCAATATTTGTTCGAACAGAAGGAGTTAAATTTGAGACAGCAACGGTTGTTAGAATTGCTTAAGGATTATGATATGAACATCTTATACCATCCGGGTAAGGCGAATGTTGTGGCCGACGCCCTTAGTCAAAAATCCATGGGTAGTTTGGCTCACTTGGGGGTGGATCAGAGGCTCCTAGCTCGGGAGGTCTATCAGTTGGCCGGTCTTGGGGTTGGTATTTCGACCCCAAATGAGGAGGAAATTATGGTGCGTAATAGAGCAGAATCATCGCTTGTAATGAAAGTCAAGGAAAAACAATTCATCGATCCAGCATTGGCACAGATGAAGGAGGCAGTTCTGAACAACAAGACTTCGGCATTTTCACTTGACGACAATGATGATATGCTACGATGTCAAGGAAGGCTATGTGTTCCAGAGATGGATAACCTTCGGGAGAGAGTAATGGCAGAGGCTCATCATTCCGGGTATTCGGTGCACCCGGGTTCTACGAAAATGTATCACGATCTCAAGGAAATTTATTGGTGGAATAGTATGAAGAGGGGTGTGGCTGACTTTGTATCTAAATGTCCAAATTGTTAGCAAGTAAAAGCTGAGCATCAGCGGCCCGGTGGGTTAACCCAGCCTATGGAAATACCAATGTGGAAGTGGGAGATGATCAACATGGATTTCGTAGTAGGATTACCTCGCACTTAGCAAAAGTTCGACTCAATTTGGGTGATAGTGGATCGACTCACCAAATCAGCTCACTTTTTGCCAGTCAAGTCCTCCGATACTACAGAACAGTATGCTCGGTTGTATATCAAGGAAATAGTGAGGCTTCATGGTACTCCTCTCTCTATTATTTCGGATCGAGGGGCTCAGTTCACAGCTAATTTTTGGAAGAAATTTCAGCAAGGTTTGGGCACTCAGGTGAATCTCAGCACGACTTTCCATCCGCAGACCGATGGTCAAGCGGAGCGGACTATTCAGACGCTTGAAGATATGTTGCGGGCTTGTGTCTTGGACTTCAAAGGTAATTGGGATGATCACCCTGCCCTTATAGAATTTTCTTACAATAACAGCTTTCATGCTAACATTCAGATGGCCCCATTTGAGGCATTATACGGAAGAAGGTGTAGGTCTCCGATTGGGTGGTTCGAAGTGGGTGAAGCACAACTGATAGGGCCAGATCTTGTACACCAGGCTATAGAGAAAGTTAAAGTTATTCAGGAAAGGATGAAGACTGCTCAGAGTCGCCAAAAGTATTATGCCGACATTCGTCGGAGGGAACTAGAATTTCAAGTTAATGATTGGGTGTTCTTGAGGGTATCCCCTATGAAGGGAATCATGCGCTTCGAGAAGAAGGTTAAGTTGAGTCCTAGGTTCGTTAGGCCGTATCAAATCGTTTAAAGGATAGGGAAGATGGCCTATAGGCTGGAATTGCCTCCCGAAATGTCATTAGTGCACTTGGTATTCCACGTGTCCATGTTGAAGAAAGTGGCTGGAGATCCATACGCCATCATGCCAGTCGAGATTGTCGAGGTTAATGAAGAGTTGTCTTATGAAGAGGTTCCGGTTTCCATTCTTGATAGACAAGTCCGTAAGTTCAGAAATAAAGAAATTGCCTCGGTCAAGGTGTTGTGGCAGAGTCAACGGGTTGAGGAAGCTACGTGGGAAGCGGAGGAGGAAATGAAAGAGAAATATCCCCATCTATTTAATCAAGTTTAGAAGTAATAATGTGACCTTTCTATCTCTAAAACAACTATCATGGTGTCCGAGTTGTTTCCTACTAGTGAAGTTCCTCTAGTTGTGCAAGACTTATAGGTGTTTTGATTGTTTTAAGTCATGTGAACATCTCTTTGGTAAATGAAAGTTTGACAAAAACTCTTGTGATAAGTAATCAATTAATGGCTGTATAAGTTGGTAACAAACTACTTGTATGCATGTAGTATGTTGAAATGATTAGATTATGTGGAACTCATTGAGATAACTAATTCATAAGAAAAACATATCAAGTGATCAAATGTATGCAATTGTTAAGGTAGGAAATTGTATGACGGTTGTAGGGATGGTTGTAATCCTGTAATGATGTTTGAAAATATGTTTCGGGGGCTCTCTGACAGGTAGATATGTCCATAATACAAAGGAAACTCTGGCAATTTTTTTTTAAGAATATGGGAGTTAGTAAAAATTTTGAAAGTCTGCATATCATGTTTTTCAAACCAACTGTTTTTCAAAAAAATCCTCATTCGAGGATGAATGATTCTAAGTGGGGGAGGATGTAAGGCCCCATAATATTTTATGCTTAAAACCTAGTAGCTCGTAGTGCCAAGGTCCGAATATGTGTTAGGAATGTGTAGAACGTCGCGGTTCGGACCCTTTTTACTGATTTTGCACTTAAAAACCAAAATAATCAATTTTTCCAAAAAATTATCACTCTGCGGTCCAAAATGCGGTCGTAGATCAACTATGTGGACCGTATTTCTGCCGCAGAGTGAAGCAGAAAGGTTGTCAAAATTGATGTTGAAAATACGGTCCATTATGTGATCGCATAATCAATATGCGGACCGTATTTCTGCCGCAGAGTGAAGCAGAAAGGTTGTCAAGATTGATGTGGAAAATGCGGTCCATTATGCGGTCGCATAACCAATATGCGGACCGCATAATCATCGCATAAGTTCCTCAAGGATTTGTGGAGGTCAATTCTGTGGTGCAAAATGCGACCGCATAACAGGAATGCGGACCGCATTCCTGTCACAGATCCAGGCAGAACTTCAGGGTTTTTGGGTGCATTTCTGCGGACCGCATTTCTATTCTGCGATCGCAGAATGCGACTGCAGATTTGCTCGGGCTTCTATTGTTCTAGATTTTAAAATCCGACCCCCTTTCTAATAAAACACCCTAACCCCTCATTTTAACATACTTTCTGAGCAAAATAAGAGAGGGAGGAGAGGGTCCTAGAGAGAGAAGGTCCATCTTCATCAAGTTGATTTTTCAAAGTCACCAAAGCCTGGGAAATTTCAAACATTGTCTTCACTTCTGTTCTTGCAGGTAAAAATCCCCAACTCTTTTTCCATTTGATTTTCCCTATTTGAAAAAAAAGGGGGATTCCCATGCATTGATTCTTGAAAAACCAAAGGTGGGATTGTGCATGCATGTCTTTAAAGACCAAAAATCTAGTAAGAGTAATTGGGTAGCAGTAGAGAAATGCAAAAAGAGAATTGGTAACCTAAATAGGCTCGGGTAGTAAATTGTGGACTTCATTGCTAAAGCATAGATGTCAATTTGTGAACTAGATTGACGTGGCTAGACTGCTTGGTGAGTTGGGGATAGAAGTTAAAAAGGGAATTCGGCTTCAGGTATGTATGGCTAACTTTGATCCTTGTAAAATACCCTAGTTTGATGTACGTATTCTTGGTAGGTGATATATACGTAAATTAATTATGAATTTCTTGTGATTTTTACGTTGTGATTGCGTTATGTGGTTGTAATTGAGGAATAAATGACTAAAGGAAATTGCGACTAGTGCAACTGGAATAACTGTGGTAATAATATCTATGGCTTGTTGTGGGCAATTACTAATGTGATGTTAAACGTGTATAGGTTGTTGAATATGATGGAAATAGTATTGATGGTTATGGAAACACTTGTAATATTGTTTTTGTTAATTCTCGAGAAGTATTGTTGTTGACCTTTGTGAATTCTTCGTTGTTGTTTTGTTATTTGTGGATTGAAACTGTACGGTAGGATCGCGTTGCGCTCCACAACACGAAGTAATAAAGTGTGTGTTGTGGTGATAAGGGTGGCCGAGGTAATAAGGGTGACCGAGGTAATAAGGGTGGAAAGTGATCGAAATCACTATTGAAACAAAATATGAGCAAATTGTAAAACTATTGAAGTGAAATAGTGGAAGTGGAAAACAGGAGAGTTTGTAAACTTGTTTGGCTTGATTGTTCCTTCATATGTGTTTGGTTGATGCATTCATTATTGTTTCCTCTTATGTGTGTTTTGAGTTTACTTGGAACAAGTTTGTTCATACATACCAGTACAATTCAAATGTACTGACGTTCCTTTTGCCGGGGGCGCTACATTCGTATTATGATTGTAGGTGGACCTATAGCAGGCACTCCAGTCTACCGACCGTAGCTCCTCATTACTCCCCGCCAGCTGAATTGGTGAGCCCCTTTCCTTTCGGGGCCCGGCGTGGCTCATGCCGCTTCTGTTCTTGTCTTTTGGGATCCTGTTTTGGTATTTATAAAAGGTGTAGCCGGAGCCTTGTTGCCGGCAAGTATTGTATTATTCCTCTTTCATCTTTAGAGGCTCCGTAGATAGGCGATGTGGGTTAAGAACTTATGTAAATATGTGTTTTGTAAGTTAGGCGATGTAAGTTGTAAACCACACTAAAGATTTTCTATGTTATGTTTTTGTAACAAGGTGTTCCAATTATAATTAGCTGTTTCGCTTGGTTAATAATAAATTAAAAATGTGGGGTAACACGTGGGATAGGAAAGGCGCCCAGGTCCGCTTGACTGGGGTTGCTCGGTCGAGCGCCGTTCATGTTCCTCGAATTTTGGGGCGTGACAATGAAACACTGAAGTACCCAAATTAATTCATGGATAGTCTGAAGGATGAATGTAATATGGATGTGAAGAGTCCACTACACCCGTTATCACGACCCTAAAACCGATCCGATCATGATGGAGCCTATCGTGAAACTAGGCCAGCCGACACAATTTTTGAAGCAATCAGTATTTCATAGAAGTCATTTTAAAGATACAAATTAATAGAAATTTCATAACATATGTCTAAATAACCAATGCGGAAAGATAACACAAGCCCGACATCAGGATGTCACAAGTCACGAGCAACTACAACTCTATCTA
Source organism: Nicotiana glauca (assembly GCA_026770625.1). Taxonomy (NCBI): domain Eukaryota; kingdom Viridiplantae; phylum Streptophyta; class Magnoliopsida; order Solanales; family Solanaceae; genus Nicotiana; species Nicotiana glauca. The sequence continues at coordinate 72,192 of MU761072.1, read as the reverse complement.
GGTACAATAAAGTCTAGCAAACTCTGGAAGATAATACTAATATATAATTTAGGGAAGATTTTAGGGAGAAGAACATGGCTGCGAACGTCATGCAACTACCCTGTCGATTCCAAGACGTGCTGAGTGAACGATCAACGCTCGCTATCAAGACTTGCAACTCCTAGATCTGCACACAAGGTGCCGGAAGTAATATGAGTATGCCAACTCAGTAAGTAATAAAGTAAATGAAAGTCGAGCAGCAAGAAAACAAATAATTTTACGTCATAGCACTACAACAAATATAGTACATTTTCCAAATAGTACAAAAATTATTTATCTTGTAAAACAAAATCAGTTTCAGTAAAAACCTTTCCTTTTAAAACATCTTTCAATAGTTTCAAATGAGTGATGAAAATAGTGAGTAAAAATGATAGAAACGTAAATAACCCCTCGGGAAATATATGAACCATAACCGCCCCTCGGGAAAAATGTTAACAGAACTAGCCTCTCAGGCTACCTCACAATCACTCATAATCATCCCCTCGAGCAACATCACATCACTCATGCTGGGTACCCGTGCTCATTAGGGGTGTTCAGACTCCGGAGGGGCTCCTACAGCCCAAGCGCTATCACAAGCCATCTCTTGGTATAATAAATTAGGACCTCGGCCTCTCATATATCATAATTAATATGACATGTTATGGTGCACAGACGGATCTCATGATATCCTCACAACACAGGCCCTCAGCCTCAGTTAGTCAGAAATCTCTCAAGCCACTCGGGCTAACAGTAAAATAGGGTGCTCAGCCGAAAATATAATTTATAGTATCAAAACGGTGTAAATAAGACTGAGTTATGAAATCGGTAAAATACAGCATAACTGAGTACAATTATTAAATCCAAACAGTGAGGAATTTAAGTGAAATAAGCCCCTAAGGGTCCAAACAGCTAGCACGAGGCCCAAATATGGCATCCAACCCAAAACATAGTAGTACTTTCCAAAACATAATAGTATCAAATAGTTTTCAATCACATACGCAACTTTATAGTCATACGGGACGGACCAAGTCACAATCTCCTACAGTGCTCGACCCCACACTCGTCATCTAATGTGTGTGTCACCTCAAAGCAGTGAAACGATGTGAAATTCAGGGTTTCATACCCTCAGGACAAATATTTACAATCATTACATACCTCAAATCGGTCTAAACTCTAGCCCGCGATGCCTTTGCCTCTCGACTCGATTTCCGAATGATCAAAATCTAACCAAAACCAGATTCATGTCGTCAAAATAAGCTGAAGGAACAAAGCCCACACAAAAACAATCAAATTATATAAAAAATCCCGAAATTGGCCAAACCCGACCCCCAAGGCCCATATCTTGAAATTCAATAAAAATTACATTACTAGAATCCTTATCCTCTCGCGAGTCCATACATACTAAGAACATCAAAATCGGACCTTAAATGGCCCATCAAATCCCCAAATTTAAACTCTCCAATTTCAAGCCCTACTCCCTCAATTTTAACCCTTAAATCTCATTAATTTTGTGTCTAATCAGTAAGATCTAGTATTGAGTTCAAAAACTTTACCTCCAAGCGTTACCCCTCGAACCCCTTTTCAATTCCTCTCAAAAAGCTCCAAGTCAGAACACAAATGGTGAAATACGGCTCAAAATCGCGAAGGGAAGATTTCATGAGTTACCGCTCTGTTTCAACTATTTATGCTTCTTTATGTGTTGTTGAGATGTATTTCATCATATCGTGTTGGTTGTTCGGTGTTTGGAGTGGTCATGGAGTGAAATGAGACACTTAATCTCTTATTTGGGTGCTTTAATTGGAAAAATTAACCGGAAGTTGACTTGTGAGTAAATGATCTTGAAATTTAGTTTTTATGGTTCGGATAGCTTTGTTAGGCGATTTGGGACTTAGGCAAGTGTTTGGAATGTAATTTGGAGGCCCGTGATAGATTTAGGCTTGAATTGGCGAAATTGGAATTTTGGCATTTTTCAGTCGACAGTGAAAATTTTGATATCGGGTTCGGAATGGAATTCTGAAAATTGGAGTAGGTCTGTTGTGTCATTTGTGATGTATGTGCAAAATTTAGGTAATTCGGATGAGGTTTGATAGGGTTCTGCATTGTCTGCAAAATTCAAAAGTTTTAAAATCCTTAGGCTTGAATCCAAGGGTGATTTGGTATTTCATCGTTGTTTTGAGTGTTCCGAGGGTTGGTATGAGTTTGAATGGTGATATGGGACTTTTTGGTATGTTTGGTTGAGGTACTGAGGGCCTCGAGATGCATTTGGATGGTTGGCGGAAGATTTGGAATGTAACGACCTGGCCAGTCGTTTCATGAATTACTGCTCTATTTTCCCTATTTCTTCTTCTTGATGTATTGTTCAGCTGTATTTCATCATATCGTGTTGGTTGTTCGGTGTTCGGAGTGGTCATGGAGTGAAATGAGACACTTAGTCTCTTATTTGGGAGCTTTAGTTAGAAAAGTCAATCGAAAGTTGACTTGTAAGTAAATGATCTTGAAATTTGGTTTTTATGGTTTGGATAGCTTCGTTAGGTGATTTGGGACTTGGGAGCGTGTTCGGAATGTAGTTTGGAGTCCTGTGGTAGATTTAAGCTTGAATTGGCGAAATTGAAAGTTTGGGGTTTTCCGGTCGACACTGGAAATCTTGATATCAGGATCGCAATCGAATTCCGAAAATTAGAGTATGTCTGTTGTGTCATTCGTGATGTGTGTGCCAAATTTTAGGTAATTCGGATGAGGTTTGATAGGTTTTTATATCGCTTGTGGAATTCAGAAGTTTTGAAATCCTTAGGCTTGAATTTGAGGGTGATTTGGTGTTTCGCCATTGTTTTCAGTGTTCCGAGGGTTGGTATGAGTTTAAATGGTGATATGGGACTTGTTGGCATGTTTGGTTGAGGTCCTGAGGGCCTCGAAATGGATTTGGATGGTTGGCGGAGGATTTAGAATTTGAGTGGAGCTACAGAATTTACTGCTTCTGTTGTTTCTGCACCTGAGGCGTGGGGACCGCAGGTGCGTGGGGTTGACCGCAGGATCGGACTTAGTCACAGGAGAGGATAGTTAATCGCACATGTGAGCCCCCAGGTGCGAGGCCTGGGGCGCAGGTACGAAAGTTGGCCCCCTTAAGTGAAAACCACAGAAGCTGTAGCGTAGGTGCGCTTATGTCACGCCCCAAAACCGAGGGACACGACCGGTGCTCAACCGGAGGACCCCAGTCAAGCGGACCTGGAATTATCTTTCCTATCCCACGCATTACCCCGTGATTCCAATATACATTATTCTTTTGAAATAGCAATTTAAGACTTAAACACAAACTTACAACTTGAGTTCATTTCTACTTTTTATCTATTCCAACATTTGATACCAAGTACTTACAAAAATACATACAACATTTACCAACGTGGACCACGATTCTGAACCATACAGTTACTACCCAAAATACTTTTATACACCACCCACATTGTGTCTGCGGAGCCTCTATGAATACTAGGAACTCAACCAATACTTCCCGGTGACAAGGCCCCGGCGGTACCTTACATAAAAACCAAAATAAGATTCCGGACACAAGCGGCCTGAGCCACGCAGGGCCTCGAGAGGAGTGGGGCTCACCAAAAAGCTGATGGAAGACGAAGGGGGAGCTACGATCGGTGGGCTGGAGTACCTGCTGCGGATCCACCTACAACCATAACACGAATGTAGCGCCCCCGGCAAAAGGGACGTCAGTACACTTGAATTGTACTGGTATGTATAACAAACCTTACCCTGAGTAACCTCAAGCCATACACAAGTAATAAATAATAGAAGGAAGCAACAATTGAGTACATACAAGGAAGACAATCAAGGCAAACAAGTTAATAAACTCTCCTTTCCCCATCATCATTTCCACATTTTCAATTTCACAACGTTCTCATATTTCATTTCAATACTGACATCGATCACTTTCCACCCTTATTACCTCGGCCATGCTTATTACCTCGGCCACCCTTATCACCACAACCCACACCTATTACTTCATGTTGCGGCGCGCAACTCGATCCCACCGAGCAATCACAATTCACAAACAATACCACAACAATAATAATTTAAAAGGATAACCACAACAAGTTTTAAGAACAACAACCACAAATCCTAATAACAACAACAACACAACTCACAAAAGGTTTAAGTGACTATCCATACCATTCCATCTTTTTCAACAACCCGTTATACCATTTCGATCACAAAAATAGTTATCCACGACTAACCACAAAGGATGTTATCACAGTCATTTCAATTTCACAAATTTTCAATTCCTTTCTATCACTTATCCCACAGTCTTTACCACATAACACGTTCACGATCACAACATGGTTTATTGCCATTTACTTGCACAATCATGTTGGAAGTCTTTACCAACAACGCATAAGGCACAATATTTACATGATTTCACAATTAGTTCACACAAGTAAACACATCCTGCTCACAAGAGTTTAGCTTCACAAGTAATTCATGGAGATATCACATACCAAGTATTCAGACATCAAACAAGGCGATTTTACAAAGGTTAAAGTTATCCATACATACCTGGAGCTGAATTCCTTTTTAATTTCTACTTCCAATTCACAAAAATATAGCACTGTCAATATGGTGCTCAAATTAATACACATAACTTAGAATTCAAGGCCCAAAATTACTACCCGAACATATTTAGGTTATTAATCCCTCCCTTGCACAAGTTTTTACTCCAACCTAATTACTCCTACTAGATTTTAGGTTTTAATAGACATGTATGAATGATTTCAACTATTATTTCAAGGACTAATGCATGAGACTCCCCCTCTTAGTTTATACCAGAAATTCAATAGGAGAAGTTAGGGATTTTACCTATAAGGAAAGGGGGTATGAAGATAAGCTTGAAATTCCCCGGCCCGGATAATTTTGAAGAACCAAATTTTGGAGAAGATGACTTTCTCTCTCAAGACCCTCTCTTCCTCTCTCTTAATTTGTTCAACAAGATTGTTAAAATGAGGGGGTTGAGGTGTTTTATTGAAAAGGGGTCTGGTTTTAAAATTTAGAAAAATAAAAGCCTGAGCAAATCTGAGGTCGCATTCTGCGATCGCAGAATCGAAATGCGGTCCATATATTGGACCACAGAAATGCCCCTAAAACTCTGAAGGTCTGCCTTGGTCTGCGATAGGAATGCGGTCCGCATTCCTGTTATGCGGTCGCATTTTGCACCGCAGAATTGACCTCCACAAATCCTTGAGGAATTTGTGCGACGATTATGCGATCCGCATATTGATTATTCGATCGCATAATGGACCACATTTTCAACATTAATTTTGAAAATTCTTCTGCTTCACTATGCGACAGAAATATGATCCGCATAGCTGATTTGAGACCGCATTCTGGACCGTAGAATGACAATTTTCTAGAAAATCGATTCTTTTGATTTTTAATTGCAAAATCAGTAAAAAGGATCTGAGCCGATTCCTAACACATATTCGGACCTTGGCACTACGAGCTAGTAGGTTTTGAGCACAAGATTTTACGGGGCCTTACAGCTTATGGGACCACAAGTGCGGAATCCCTGGAGCAGAAACTATTAAAGCTTTCCTTCGCAATTTTCAGCCTTATTTCACCATTTGTGTTCGGACTTGGAGCTTTTTGAGAGGAATTGAAGAGGGATTCGAGGGGTAACACTTGGATTTAAAGTTTTTGAACTCAATACTAGATCTTACTGATTAGACATGAAATTAGTGGGAGTTAAGGGTTAAAATTGAGGGATTAGGCTTGAAATTGGAGAGCTTACATTGGATATTTGAAGGGCCATTTGAGGTCCGATTTTGATATTCTTGCTATGTATGGACTCGTGATAGGATATGGATTTTAGTGATGTAATTTTTATCAAATTTCGAGACATGGGTCCGAGGGGTCGGGTTTGGCCAATTTCGAGATTTTTTTATATAATTTGTTTATCTTCGCGTGGACTTTGTTCATTTAGCTTATTTTGACGGTATAAATCTGGTTTTTGGTTAGATTTGGATCATTCAGAGACCGAATCAAGAGGCAAGGGCATCGCAGGATAGAACTTGGACCGGTTTGAGGTAATCAATGATTGTAAATATTTGTTCTGATGGTATGAAACCCCAGATTTCACATCGTTTCACTGCTTTGAGGTGACGCGCATGCTACATGACAAGCGTGAGGTCGTGCACCATTGGGGATTGTGACTTGGTCTGTCCCGTACGACTATTAAGTCACGTATTTGATTGAAAACTATTTGGTACTATTGTATTTTGGATAGTATTACTATGTTTTGGACTGGATGCCCTATTTAGGCCTAGTGCCAACTCTTTGGACCCTTAGGGGCTTTCTTTACTGAAATTCCTCACTGTTTTAATTTAATAATTATGCTTAGTCATGCTATGTTTTACTGATTTCATAACTTAATCTCATTTACTCTGTTTTGATACTATAAATGATATTTTGGGCTGAGCACCCTATTTTACTGTTAGCCCGAGTGGCTTGAGAGATTTCTGACTGAGTGAGGCCGAGGGAATGTGTTTTGAGGATATCATAAGATCGAACTGTGCGCCACAACATGTCGTACTGATTGTGATATACGAGAGGCTGAGGGCCTGATTATTATGCCACGAGATGGCGTGTGATAACGCTTAGGCTGTAGGAGCCCCTCTGGAGCCTGAGCACCCCCAGTGAGCGTGGGTATCCAGTGTATGTCATGTTGCCCTAGGGGCTGATCTTGATTTGTTATTGCCCGCGGGGCTGATTATGAGTGATTGTGAGATAGTCCGAGGGGCTGGTTCTGTTGATATTTTGCCAGAGGGGCAGTTATGTTTCATATCTTGCCCAAGGGGCTATTTACGTTTCTATCATTTTTACTCACTATTTTTCATCACTCGTTTGAAACTATTGAAAGATGTTTTAAAAGGAAAGGTTTTTACTGAAACTGAGTTTGTTTTACGAGATAAATGATTTATGTATTGTTTGGGAAATGTATTGTATTTGCTGTAGTGCTATGACGTAAAATTATCTATTTTCTTGCTTCTCGGCTGTCATTTACTTTTATTACTTATTAAGTTGGCGTACTCACATTACTCCCTGCATCTTGCGTGTAGATTCAGGAGTTGTGGATCTAGAGAGCGTGCGTTGATCGTTCACTCAACTGGTCTTGGAGTAGACGATGTTTCTACATGGCATTCGTAGCCCAGTTCTTCTCCCTCATATCTTCCCTAGATTATATATTAGTATTATCTTCCAGACTTTGCTAAACTTTATTGTACTTAGAGTTGTAGTTGCTCGTGACTTGTAACACCTTGATGTTGGGCTTGTGTTATGTTTCCGCACTTGTTATTTAGACATATGTTATGAGATTTCTATTAATTTATATTTTAAAAATGACTTCTATGAAATAATGGTTGATTCAGGAACTGTGTCGGCTGGCCTAGTTTCACGATAGGCGCCATGACGACCGGGTCGGTTTTAGGATCGTGACACCTACTATAGGAGAACTCCAGGTGCAACAGTGGTGGTAAATGAAGAAATAACAGAATCAACATGTGTTCCATTGGTACTCATTGGAGATCTGATGAAATATTAGAAGGAAGAAAAAATGGAGATAGTTTGAGAATGCAAGGAAAAAACGAGTTGCTCAAGCCTGCTTTGATACCATGACATAATTAAAGAACAATTATGAAAATTTTCTTTGTATATTGTATTGTGTAGTAATAGTACTGTATAGTATCCATATTTATACAAGAGAAAAGGAATCTAGCATATAACAAACTATACCAAGTGGCACTATTCTAGTTGCTACTGTATAACAAATTTATTGGATAAAAACATAGAATAAAAAATTCTAATTGTAGCGTATATAATTGCAGTGTCTATATGATTCTAGAAGTGTAGGCTTCAAATATCCTTCAGTTGCAATATTTGTATCAACCCAAAATGGAGAGCGGTCCCAGCATAGTGTCGCGTCCCCTTTTTTCCCTTTTGACGGGGAAGTCCGGGTTTCGATATTCATGAGGGTAATAACCATTTTCTTTTGGGAATTTGAGCATTTTGAAGAGTCTCCACCTAACAGATTATGGTGCGTAAGGGTACCTATAGCGATTAACTCTGAGACTAGTTAACATTACCAGAAATTTAGAAGGGCTCAAAATAATCTTGAGGGAAAAGTGTTAGGCACCCCTCTTGGTCCACAGCGATGGATCCCGGCCAAACTTATACTTATGAATTAGTCATTTTAACAAATAAACAGTTTAAACACATATTTGCAAATAAGGGCAGATTTTGGACATTATATGACTCAAATAATGAGACAAAAGGAAAAGACTTGAACAAATTGCATACATATAGAAATGTAAAGTTTAAACATTGAAAATTTGGGACGGAGGGGTCCTAAGTTGGTTAGCCTACAGGATCATACCACACAACTCCCGATAAATACTCCTCAATGAGGGGCTACACGTGACATTAGCGCGTAGTCATCATATCCTTTTCTATCCAATTCCCTTCCCTTGGTTATAGCCTAAAGCGTTCTAGCAACCTTGAAAATGTCCTAAGCGTGCACTACTCGTTCCTTCCTAGTGGCCTTGGAGGTATTTTAGGACCTCTATTTTTCTTTGGACAGTTCTAGACCATCTTAAGGTTTTAAAGGAAAAAAGTCCAGGCGTCAATCAAGAACAGTTAGGACTACATTTAAAGGTAACGAATTATAGGCCTACAGTTACCTCCGCAAATATAACAAGTAAATGCACGCCTTCAAACAATAGTCAAGTATTTTAAGAGAAAATCTTAGAACCTAATATCTAGGTGAGCAGAGATTATACATTGTTGAACTAGGACAAAGTGTCAAAAATCCTATTTAGCTTGCCTACTGATTTAGACGTATTAAATCTTGAACAATGTTAAAAACAAAATGCAGTTTCAGAGTTGCAGAATGTAAATTGCCCTATCGGCTTGCCTACACGCAGAACAATGATGTCCTAAGAGTGCCACACCTCATTTTTACTACACCCCAGAAGGGATATAAAGGAGTTTTTTTTCAATTTAAGTGACAATCAAAACGAGATTATTTTATTTAAAATTCAGAGTCGCCACTTGGGATAGTTTATGGTGTCCCAAGTCACCGGTTTAAAATCCCGGATCGAGGATGTTTGACTCTATTATACAGTTTGCGAACATAGAAATCCGGATAAGGAATACTGTTAACCCGGGAGAAGGTGTTAGGCATTCCCGAGTTCTGTGGTTCTAGCACGGTTGCTTTGATCATACTTGGCTTAGACAAATTGTCTGATTACCAATTTTAGAACCTATGCGCATTTAATTAAGCAATTATCTTGAAACGGGTCATGCGTACATGTATCCGTTTGTTTGGCGCATCAAAAATCATGTCACGTGGACGTGTCCACAATTAATAATGCTTTATTATTATTAACAAAGTTTGGCCGAAGTTGTGCGATCGCATACTCCGATTTTGTTTTTCGAAATCGTAATCATGTGACGCGAACGTGTCCACAACCACGATAGTATATTAACGGGCCTAAAGCAAAGTACGAATATTTGTCATTTTTATGTCTAGGTTATGAGATTAATACGAGGGACATGTATGATTAAATTGTCAATGGCACACCTCGGACTATATGAACTAAATTTAATTTAGCGGTCTATTAAAAACAATTCTATTATTAAGAAAGTTTGATCGAAGTTGCGCAAAAGCATACCCCAAATTGGTTTTTAGAATCGTAATTATGTTACGCGAATGTGTACATAATCATAATATTATTTAAACGCTCCTAAAGGCTTTTGTACGAACATTTATGAATTTTATCTAAATTTTAGAATTAAAGACATATCAACAAAAATTCTAGTATGAACCTACAAAATTGATATACTAAGATAACATCAACAGATATTTCACTAGGACAGTTGAGATCAATAGCGGAGTTTGAAAAAATATAAGGTAGGTGTTAGCCAAAAATTTTTACGAGGATAATTTGCACCTACCTTCTGCAAAATATTGGGCACTCATGAAAAGTGTCATTTAGTTGGCATTTCAGCCAAAAAGTTCTTAATCTGCTAATGATTATCCACTATTCCAATGTCAAATGTATAATGACTGTCTTTGACCAACCAAATGAAAACTTATCAGATTGATTTGTTACTTAAATGGACTAATCAAATCAAAGCTACTAGAAGAAAGAAATGAACCATATCTATGGAAAACACGTTTCAAATGCATAGTCTATATTGAATTGGCTAGAAACAATAGTCAAAAAGTTTTTAATCCAAATTTAATGTGCAATTGGATAGCACCAGTTCACCCACGTCCCATAAGTTCCATTTTTGCTTTAATGTTCAAATTTAACACGTTAAACGGTTTCTTTTATTCTTAGCTTGTTCTTTACTTAACAATCTAAACTACTCAAATTAACCCAAATTGCAACTAAATAGAGGAGATCAGCAACTAAAAAATTGAATCCAGCAACTCCACATTAACGAACAAACGATAAACTCAGCATCCAAACCAAATTCATAAGCAAATCATGTTATTCTATTACAATGAGCAAAAGATCGAGTTAGAGAAAGAACGAAACCTTTGCAATCGCCTGACTGAAATGTTAAACTTCCAAATTCATGCGAAACAACAACAACAAAGTCGAGCAAGAAATCACAAGCAAAATCAAAACTTCGAATCGGAAATCTCATCGAATTCGGGCAGACTACCTTCAACGGTGACCTCCATACGATTCAAACTCAAATTTGGCTCCAAACATCAATTTAACTCCATGTTGCAGAAAACTAAGAACCAAATCGAGAATGGAGAAGACGAAGTAGTTTTTGTACTGTTTTCAATTTCTGTTTGCATCTATCTATTATATCTCTAAGCTCGTTCCCTCACTCTATTTGTGTGTGTGCGTCTGTTCTCTGGTGAGCTACTAGTTCAGTGAAGGTGGCTGAAGATGGGTCCAGCCAGCGGGTTTGGGTGGAAACGGAGGAAAGGTTTTGTCGCCGGTGTTGTGTGTGAGGTGTTGCGGCTGTTGGTGGGTATTCTTGGATGAGGGGTAACGACGAAGAAGACGAT
>MU761072.1:26416-59499 GCA_026770625.1 Nicotiana glauca | reverse complement strand
TGTTCTTGCGGCACTGTTGAGTATTTTAGGGGTCTAGTTCATTTTTTGTCTTTTGGCTTTTTGTGTGTATTTTCCCTAATAGTCCTGCCTAGGCATTTTAGGTTAGGCTCTTTTATAGGTTTAGGGTTTTAGGACTATATTTAGGAGGTTTTGACATAATTATCCACAAAAACAAAATTATTTACCCTTGTCTATCCATTTGTTTTTCTACCATAAACTAATTACATTTCCTACCCATGGTAGGTTTTGTGGAGAATTTTTTCTTTATTCTCCAACACTTTTTTATTTCTATGCTTCTTTTCTTTTCTTTTTTCTTTTCTTTTTCTTTTTTACTTTTTTTGCTTCTTATTTTTTTCTTTTTTCCTTTTCTAATTTTATTTAACTTCTGTTTTTTTTATATTCTTTTTCTCTTCATAATTCAAAATCATTTACTGTTTTCACTATTTTTTATTATTTTTTTATATTATTACTAAAGAAAAATCAAATTGTGTACCAATTAAATGTAGTTAATATAGCCAAAAAAATATTAACTAACATATGATACCAGTATAGTATATAGCTATACCAATAAGGTAAATAATTGTACGCAAAGAGTTAAAATTTTTTAATTCAATTATTAAATTGAAATAATATTAGTTGTCAAAAAAGAAAATTTAAAAATTCTAAAAGAACCTAATTGTAAGAGTATACCATTACATCATATAGAATATTATAAAAATTTTTTTTTCTGCATTTTCAGTTTGCCTCTCACGCTTGGGTAAAAGCTTAATTAAATTAAAAGGGAAAAGACAAGTGAATTTACGGGTAATAAGTATACTATTATAGTATATTGTATACGATTACAGCATATTGTTACAGTATCTTGCATATTATTACAGTATACCATAATAATATATTGTATACTATAATAGTATATTGTTGCAGTATAACTATATACTCCTATAGTATATTAGTATACTATAACGGTATATTATTTTATAAACTATAATAGTATATTGTTGCAGTATAACTATATACTCCTATAGTATATTAGTATACTATAACGGTATATTATTTTATAAACTATAATAGTATATTGTTGCAGTGTTATACTCCTACAGCATATTGTATACCGTAGCGGTATATTGTAGTTGTGTTCTTCTTCGAGTTTCAACTGAAAATTTCGATCTCAATCACCTCAAATCAGCTCCAAATGCTGACAAATTTCAGTATGAACTTTCAGAAGGTACTACAAGCAATATCTAACAACACCCAAAAAAGGGAGAAAAACAAGAAATGACAAGTAAATAGAAAAGTTTATATATTAAAGAGGGTCACATCGAGGACGGAAATGACAAGAAAAAAAGTGTAGAGCATTTTGCCGATGGAATTGACTTATTGAGACACGCAGTGGTATTCGTCATTTTCTTGAGCAATGAAGAGAATTCTTCAATTTGGGGCATAAACTGGACGATAGAAGAAAGAAAGATGGTTGGCAAGCAAAAAAATGGGTATCGTCCAGTTGAGAGTACACCTCAACGATAGCAGTATAAACATAGTCCTTTGCATTTTCAGCTCTCCATGTGCCCAAACTAATAGCAGGAATCTTGTGTCCACTCAACAGCTCAAAATATTCTATTTCTCATTTTGTGGGTCTATTGTCATCTGAGCCATTTTCCTATTCTTCTTCTTCACTTATATCTGGTTTAATTTTGAATCTTGATATATGACTTTATTTATGAAATATCCAATTCGATAAGAAGGAATTAATTAAGGCACATTTATATGGCCTGGGAAATTGAGTAGCAATGGAGACGCCAACTGAAGAAAAAGGTTACACGTAGCATTGCATGTTGACACGTTCGAAGCCATTCGGAAATCTTGCATCTGGTTTTATTTTTTGGTTGGCAAGCAAAAATCAGGTAAATAGTTTGGGCCCAATGGGTAGGAGTAGTAAATAGTTTGGGCTTGGGCATTTAAGGGTAAATAGTTTAGGATTAATGGGTATAAAGTGAGATTTTCTCTATATTTAGGTTGGGGGGTATGGGCCTAGGAATTATGAGCTTGAGAATTATGGGCTAGGTCCAAAAATTAAGCTTAAACATGGGTTGTTTGAGCTAAATTTTATTCTTTATTTGCGAACAAGACTAAAAATACGATCTCATTTACTAATTAATCATGCTTAAGTAAAATAACTATTACAATAAGACTGACTATTAAAACAAAACTATTTTTGGTATTTTTCAAGATTAAAAATGACAAAAAAAGTCAAAAAGTCTTATAATGTAAAAAAGTCAAAATTAGTTGAAATAGCGATATTAGGCCTAAATTAAATATTTACATGCTAAAATATTAAAAGTCTTGTGGAGGGTCAAAAATCACATGTCTACAGATGCCCCTCTTTGACTAGAAATACAAAGTATTTTTAGACAAAGAATGGCTAGGTAAGTTTTTTGACCCGACCCTTATTTAGGGAGACCAAAAATTAAGAGAAACAAAAATGTGATAGAGCCCTGATATCTGAGCTGCCTACATATCCTTGGCTATAAAGGAATCAGGCCACGTGTAGTTCAGAAGTGAGTGAGATGATAAAGAATACTGAGGTGGAGAGCCAATTGAGATGCCATTCCGTCGAGGTTGCGGTTCGCGGTCCTGTTATTACATAAAAATGAAAAATGAAAAATACTAACTAAGCTTGTCAACTACGAGTTACGAGATTCCTATCTATAAGTCTTCTGAAGCTTGATCTTGAGTCTTGAATGGTTCTTCATGTAGACTTTGGATTTAAACCTTGACGCTTGCTAGTTGCAGGTGCTAGTTCATTCTTATTTAGCTTCTCAGATCAAAACCGGACATACCATACTTGTGACTTCAATCATGTGTTGAGCAGCCCACATCTTTCATCAACTTCTGCATTTGGATTCACTTCTTGCATTTCTCTTTTTTTTCTTTATTATGGATTGTGACTAAATTCCATTGATCATCTCGGACTGTTGAATCGCATTCTTGTTACGATTTTCTTTTGTTGCTGACTTGAATTGCATTCTGAAGTGAATTCCCTTATTCTCCTGGTAGGCGCCTGATTGCCAATACTTGAACTGTCTTCCTTCGGAACTTGGACTGCCTTCTCTTTGTTCTCCATGTGGGCGCCTAATTGCTGAACTTGAACCGTCTTCCTTTGAACGTTGCTGCTTTCCCTTTATTCTCCAGGTGGGCGCCTGATTACCAACAATTGAATTGTATTCCTTCCCTATGAAACTTGAATTGTTTTCCCTTTGTTTTCCAAGTGGGTGCCTGATTGCTGAACTTGAACCGTCTTCCTTTGAACATTGCTGCTTTCCATTTGTTCTCCAGGTGGGTACTTGATTGCCAACATTTGAATGGTATTCCTTCCCTCTGAAACTTGAATTGTTTTCCCTTTATTTTCCAGGTGGGTGCCTGATTACTGAACATGAACCGTTTTACTTTGAACATTGCTGCTTTCCCTTTGTTCTCCAGGTGGGCGCCTGATTACCAACATTTAAATTGTATTCCTTTCCTTTTGTGACGACCCGACCCGTCGTTTCATGAGTTACCGCTCCGTTTCCCCCATTTTATGCTTCTTCATGTTTCGTTATCGGTATGTGATATGTGAGAGTTTATTTGGATTGGCTTTGATAAGGAATGAGACACTTTGTCTCTTTAAGGAAGGCTTAAGCTGTAAAAGTCAACCGGACATTGACTTATGAGTTATAGGGCTCAGATGAGATTTCCGGTGATTCGGTTAACTTCGGGGGATGATATGTGACTTAGGAGAGTGATCGGAAGTGATTTTGGAGGTCCAGTGTAGAATTATGCTTGAATTGGCGAAATTAGTACTTTGGCGAACTCCGGTTTATAGGTGAGATTTTGATCCGAGGGTCGGAATGGAATTACGAGAGTTTATGTAGCTTTGATATGTGATTTGTGATGTGTGTGCAAAATTTCAGGTCATTCAGACGTCGTTTGGTTGGGTTTTTAACTGAATGCGAGTCTTAGAAGAATTTGAAGAACTTAGGCTTGAAATTGATGAGAATTTAGGTTTTTGTGTTGTTGGATGTGTTTTTAGGATTAGAACAAGTTTGAATAGGGTATTGGACCATGTCTGTGCTTTTGGTTGAGGTCCCAGGGGCCTCGGGGTTATTTTGGATGGCTATCGGGGTGAAATTTGAGTTGAGGAATTGCAGGTTGCGGCTGTTACCTGGCATTTTTGCTTCTGCGGAGATGGACCGCAGAAGCGGTTACGCAAAAGCGTGAGGAGGGTGGCAAAAATGGCTTATGGCCTGGTAGGGTAGTTCTGCAGAAGCGAAATCTTTTTCGCTTAAGCAAGTCCGCAGAAGCGATTTTTGTCCTGGAGGTGAAGTCCCGCAAAAGCGGAATTATGCCGCAGAAGCGGCCTTGGGTGTTTAATTGAAACTCCGCAGAAGCGGACAATAACCGCAGAAGCGGTTGCGCGGAAGCGGGCATGTGGACCGCAGAAGCGGAAACCACTGATGCCAGAAGGGTTTTATATTCATTTTTTTTCTGCGAGGCTTATGTTATTTCCTCTATTTTTGAGCATGTTTTAGAGCCCTTGGACGGAATTGAAGGGAGATTTTGTTTGGGGGTGATTGGAGGTAAGTTCCTTGGCTAAATACATGAGATTATAATAAATCTAACATGGAAATTGGTTGAAATTCATCAAAAGGGGTTAAAGCTAGAGCTTGAAAATTGGTAATTTAAAAATGAAATTTGACGGGTCAAATGGACTTCGATTTTGGTAAATATGATATGTATGGACTCGTGACGAGGAATCCGGTGATTTGAATTTTGTAATTTTTCGAGAAGTGGGCCCGGGGCTCGGGTTTTGCTAGTTTTGAGATTTTTACTATTTTTCGATTGTTTTCAATTGGGTATTGTTCCCTTAGCATATTGTGATGTATTCGCTCTAATTTTGGTTAGATTCGACGCGTGTGGAGGCCGGTTTGAGGGTAAAAGGCATCGCGAGCTAGAGATTTCTCCGGTTCGAGGTGAGTAATGATTGTAAATGATATCCTGAGGGTTTGAAACCCCGATTTGCACCCATAGTGCTATATTGAGGTGACTTGCACGCCGGATAGAGAGCGTAGAGTAGAGCACCGTTGGGGATTGTGACTTGGTCCAACCCGATTGTTGATTTTACCGCGTATTTCACTATGACTTGTTGTTTTTCGCTATGACTTGGGCTTATTGCCATGTTTGAGGCTTATTGCCGACTGTTTGAACTCTTTATGAGCTATCATCACTGTTTCCTCACTATTTGATATATAATTTGAACTCAGTCCATTTGAATTGCACTGTTTCATGAACTCAGCTATATTTTTACTCAACCTTGAGTTTTTAACTGATATTTGACCTATTGTTTGAGCTGAGCATTATTGTTTTACTGATATCCGATGGGCGTATGATTATTTTTTTTGGACTGATTGAGGCCGAGGGCCATATGTGAGGATATGTTGAGTGATGTGAGGAGGCTTTCAGGCCTCGAGTGATATGTGAGGAGGATTCCAGGCCTCGAGTGTATTATGAGAAGGCTTTCAGGCCTCATGTTGATATGTACAAGCTTTTAGGCCTTATGATAATATAACGTTTGGGCTGTAGGAGCCCCTCCGGAGTCTGCACCCCCACAGTGAGCGCGAGTACCCATCTAGAGCGAATAAATTTTAGACAGTGGTAACAATGGCACTGTTATACGCGTTTTGGTCAGGTAACAATGACTGACCAGTCAGGTAACAATGACTGACCAGTGGTAATAATGGCAATGTAATATGCGTGTTGGTCAGGTAACAATGGATGACCGGTCAGGTAACAATGACTGACCAGGAACATGAATCATAACCGAGGGGCCGGAACTGTTTTTGAGATATTGCCCGAGGGGCGAACTTGATGTGCTCATCTTGCATATTTTTAGTTGTACTTTTACCTATTATACTGGGGTATTTATGCCCGAGGGCGGATTTTTTCTGTGCTTATCAGCACTAACTGTTTTGAAATCGTTTTCATAATTATTGAAAAGACCATTTTCAAAAGCGATTTGAACTAAGCCAAGGTATTTCTAAAGATATCACAGATTTCACTGTTATCACAGAAAGTTGTACCCGGCTTCTATACAGCATGTTGGTAGCTTTACGTGATTTCTTACTGCTCAGTTATTATTTATTTTACTCCCTGCACCTCGCGTGCAGATGCATGTATTTTGTCACCCGGTAGTGGGTTTTGAGCTGATCAGAGGCTAAGTTAATGGAGATTAGCGAGGTGACTGCCAGCATTCGTAGCGCCGCGTGTTCTTCCTTGTTTTATCAGTCCTATTTGTATATTTCAGACTTGTAGTGGTAGTTATACTCTAATAGTTGCTCGTGACTTGTGACACCCCGGTTTGGGGCTGTGTTTGGTTGTACTTCCGCTAAATAATATTATTGAATCATCTTTAAAAATTGTTTATTCATGTTATCTATTTTTTTTTTGAAAAAGGCAAATAGGGTTGGTTTGCTGGCCTTGTCTTCACGAGAGGCGCCATAACGACCGAAGCGGGGTTTGGATTGTGACAAGTTGGTATTAGAGCCTAGGTTAGTAGGTCTCATGAGTCATGAGCAGGTTTAATAGAGTCTCATAGATCGGTATGGAGACGTCTGTATTTATCCTCGAGAGGCTGTAGAACCTTTAGGAAAACTTCACATTCTTGAATTCTTATCGTGCGTCCTTGATTCAACTTGAAAAGAAACTCTTGAAATCCTCCCACGCGATTGTATGCGCACGCGAGTGCTCAGTATTATATATGCCTTGATGGTTTGTGATTCCCCGATCAAGGGGCGAGAGGTAATCTCCGTGAGTCTATGTTGGGCCAGTTTGGAGGACTTGAGGCAGGATCTTTGCCTATGGCTTGAGCACTGAGGTGCTGATTGTGTGAGCAAGTGTTTTGAACTTATATGTTTGGTATTGTCCCTATTATCCGGAATGGAGATTTGGTGTTCATATGATGAGTATGTTAGTACTGCATTATGTATTTGTATGACTTGGTAGTGACGAAGAATTCTGCAGTATAATAGATGAACTGTTAAGTGATTCAATTCCTATTGTGATTTGATGTGTAGCCCGAATTATGGGCGCGTGAAGAATATTTTCATATCTCCTAGTTGGGAAGTGAAGTGCATTACATGTGGCGGTATGAGTTCAGAATAAGGAAGACTAATGACTGTGTAACGTATATGATGGTGGAAGGTATGCTGAAGTACTAAATTGAGGCGAATCACGTGGGTTATCTCCTGCGGAGTATTCTTAAGTGGTACGATCCTTATGTGTATGTTAGAAGATCTCATGTGTGATTGAAGGGTACATGTTGAAATTCAACAATTCGGGTCGCTTAAGAGAGTGGACTCAATTGATGTAGAGATGGATGCGAGAAGTGTAGAGGATTACAGTACTAGATGATCTGTGTTTTCACAAACTTGTAGATGAATTGAGTTTAATCTCACTATGATATTGTGGAATCATTAGAGTTAAAGTATTATGGGTTATTCAGCGTGTCTTGATATATGGCTTTGAGCCAAGTTGGGGAGGTTGCTGTTGATTAGCTGATTGCACAGGCATGTGCTATGTTGGCTTCAGTTGGAGCGTGCGGGTGAGCCGGCTATGGCTAGAGTAAAAGAAATTTTTTGACAAAGGTTATATTATGTTCCATAGGGTATGAGAATCACGGAATGTCTAGAATTTTTGTTGGTGAAGAATGCTCGGTGCATAGAGCAGGAAGTTGCTTGGTTATATTGGGATGAGGATCTCATTTTGTGGTATCGGAGTGCCAATAAGGCACGAGTGACCTAGTCCTAGTATCATCCATGCTACTACGCCCAGTAGGCCACTAGTAGTACGTGTGCCTGTGCAACAAAAATGCACAAAAGTATAGTATGAGTACAAAAACAACGTGTATTCAGTAAGCATCCCGCCTGATCTCGAAGAAGTAGAGACGAGATGGAAACTTCGACACTTACTAAAGGTCCAGTAATAGTAATATTAACACAATGACTCACGAATTTATTAAGAACAATAGTAGATTTAAGTAAATTACTAAACAGGTAAAAGTTCCTCTGTATTGAAAGCCTCCGGATTCATAATCCATTTAATTAACAATTATCTCAAATCGGGAGAGCATATATCAGTACCAACAAATATCAAAGCAGGCAATACAAGCATGCACAACTCATGCCAAGGTTGTACGGCCCGATCCCACAATATTTAAAATGTTCACTGCCAAGGGTCGAGCGGCCCGAACCATAGATGTATCTATTACCTCGCTCGCGAATCATACATGCGACGTGGTCAAAACTAAATAAACAATCACCCTGCTTGCGTATCATTCATGCGACACAAGTACATATAGAAACACATACTCAACATCAAATTAAGAATTTTACGAGGAATATTTATCCATTAGAAGTCAATTCTCTTTTAATGATTTAGGGAATAAAGTTTAATTCTCTTAGAAATTCATTTACCAATTCGATAGGATTTAAGCAATTCAAACTGTCAATAGCATTACAAATATTCCAAGTACAACATGCTTTTGGGTCCGAGACTACTCAGACAATAACATAATAGTAGCTACGCACGGACTCTCGTCACCTCGTGCATACGTAGCCCCCACAAATAGAAGCACATAACCAGTTAATTTACCTATGGGGACAATTCCCTCTTGAAAGGTTAGAAAGAAGATTCACCTCGCTCCGAAGATCCATAACCAGCATTCCACACCTTTTCGAAGACTTGAATCGATGCTAAATACTCCCAAAACTAGTCAATGATTATGAAAATTCATTAATATACGATAAACTACTCATATTAATCCAATTTATAACAATTCCTAATCCCGATTAGAAAGTTAACAAAAATGCCCTTGGGCCCACGTGCCAGGATTTCCAAAATTTTCAAAGAATAAGTTTACCCATTGCCTAATGAACTCAAATGTATATTTTTTTTCTAGATTCCTTACCCAAAATCGTGGCCAAATTCCAAGAATATAAATTTCTAGTTCTTTCTACCAAAACCCCAAATTTCTACCAATTGACATGCTAAAATTCATACATAATCGATGTATTTAACTCAAGATGGATGGGATTGGATTACCTTATCGTTGATGATAAAAACTCCCACTTGAAGCTCTCCAAAATTGCCCACACCAAATGAAAAATAGGGGCAAATGACCAAACCCCCGATTCTTAAAAGAACTACTGCCTCCAGCTCTTTCCGCACGTGCGGTCCTATGACCGCTTCTGCTATTCCACAGGTACGGGCCAACCTTCTGCTTCTACAGTTTCCTCAAGGGACCTATTTTTCGCTTCTGCGACCTCTCTAATGCAGATGCGGTCCTATATCTGCGGCTAAACAACCACATCTGTGATCCTAGCTCTCTTCACGTCTGACCGCTTTTGCGGTTCCATTCCTCGCTTCTGCGATAAATCCTCCATAGAAGCGGTTATACTAGCAACCAAACCCTTTCAGCTATCTCCAAAATTCAAATTTCGATCCTTTAACCACCCGGAATCCACCCGAGGCCCCCGGGACCCCAACCAATCATGTCAACTAGTTCCAAAATACATTACGGACTTGCTCGAGGCCTCAAATCATATCAAACAATGCTAATACCACGAATCGACCTCCAATCCAAACTTTATGAACTTTAGAATTTCAAACTTTTACTTTAGATGTTTAAAACTATCAAATCACGTCCGATCGACTTTAAATTTTGCACCCAAGTCATATTTAAAATTAAGGACCTACTCCAACTTCTGAAATCGGAATCGACCCTGATATAAAAATGTCCACTTCCGGTCAAACTTCTCAAAAACCTTCAAATTTCTATCTTTAGCCAAATGACTCCAAAATGACCCATGGACCTCTGAATTCACTTTCGATGGCGCTCCCAACTCCAGAATCACCATACGAAGCTACTCCCTGACTAGGAATATCAAAAGGACATCGATAACACTGAAATGCACTTCAACCCAAACTTATAAAATTTCTTCAGAAATGTTAACATCCACATTAGGTGCCAAAATGCTCCCGAGGAATCCAAAACTCGACCCGAACATACGCCCGAGTCTGAAATCATCATACAAACATGCTGGAACCTATGACTCCTGATTTTAAGGTTGTTTATTCAAAAATCCGATCTTAGCTAATTGTTTCAACTTAAAGCTTCTGAAATGAGAATTTCCTCTCCAAGCCAACTCCGAACTTCCCGAAATTTAATTTTGACCACGCGTACAAGTCATAATACCTGAATTGAAGCTACTCATAGCCTCGAACTACTGAACGACATGCTAGGGCTCAAAACAATCGGTGGGTTGTTACAGTAATCAGGAATCGATGCACAATTTTAACAAAATAAAGTCAAACAATACTGATTCAATGAGAAAGATCAAGCATATAGAATCAGTGATAGTCGAACTTAGAAAATTTAGTAAAAAAATATTAGGACAAGAAAATCACGGAATAACACAAGAATCTAAAGCAATAACACATTCAGATGTATTAATATCTAGAAACGTAACGAAGAGCCCTAAAAATTAGGGCTTTCCGTACAAATAGGCTAAGGTTGTAGCAGGCTCATAAAATCAGTCAAAACATATGGGAAGTAGAAGATTAAAAATGAAAAGTCATTAAAAAAAATTTAAAAAGAAATTTCGGAAACCATAGTTTTAGGAAAAAATGAAAAATCACTTGAAATCATACGATTCTTGTAAAGAATCTCAAGGCTATTGTAAAACTCATATGAAACAAACTCAAATCATCTTAGATCTGTACAAATGTAGGAGGTTTAGAAAAGAAATTAGGGTTTCAAAGAGAACCATACAGAGATGAAGAAACATACTGAAAAACCCATAGATCGTAGTTGATATAGGACGATCTTACTTGAAATCACACTGGAATGGCCTGGAACAGACGAGAGATGAACCCTAGATGTAAGTAGACATAGCCCTAGTCCCTTGAGGGCCTTAGAGATGGCAAGAATGATACAAGCGAGGCCATTGGAGGCCTGAGAGGTGGTGATAAATAACCGAAGATAGCCATAGATGAGGGTCAGTGAGATTGGAGATTAGGGTTAGGTTGAGAGTGTTTGAGAGCAGAGAGGATTAGGTGACGACGGTGTAGGGTGCAAAATGAATTAGGTTAGAGCGGATATAAGTTAGTTTAATTATGGAAGGGGGAACCTGGACCATTGATCAAAATGATCAATGGCCAGGATTTGGCTGGGTATTGTGTTGGGAAAATGGGTACTGGGTCTGGGTAGGTTAAGGTTTAAGAATTGGGCAGGGTATTGGGGCTGAAATTGAAATGAAATTAGGCCATATTTTAAATAGCCATTTCCGATACTATATAATTTATAAAAATAATAAATAATATCCAAAAGTTATTTTAGTGTACTAAAATGATTAAAAATATTTTTTCAACATTTTAAAAATATAAAAGGTCATTTTATGCATCAAGAACTTAATTATGCATTAATAGGGCTAGTATTGCAAATATATGCAAATTATCTTTAAAAATATTGATGCAACTATAAAAAATGCACTAAAAATGGTTAATAATATTTTTTGGCATAAATATAAAATTTATATGACTAAATAATCATAAAAATAGTTTGAAGGATAATTATTGAAAATTTTATAAGTAAAAAATGGAAGAAATAAATCAATTTGAAGCCTTTAAAATTATAGAAAAATTATAAAATGCTTCTGCATGCTTATATATGCATATATGCTATTTTTTGAAAGTGTATATATGTAAAAAAATATATAGGAAAAAATTGGGTATCAATAGCTACCCCTCTTTATCCGGAAAGGATGAAAGAGTTTTCGGGTAGAGAAATGATGGCCAACTTTGACCTGGCGGGATGCTTTGAAAGACATAGGACAGACTCCGGTCTTTGAGTTGCCTACATATCCCTGGCTTTATAGGAATCAAGCCATGTGTAGTTCTAGATTCATTGGCCGAATATACCGATGAAGTCATTACAAGAACGGGCACGGGATGCAAAAGTGGCTATTGTGAGAGGTTAAGATTTGAGATAGTTGAAGGAACTAGAGTGAGGTTTCTCCTTCTAGAATAGCGGTTTCTTATTGGTCACCTGCAGATGAAAAGATGCTGCCAACATGCTTTTGTGCGAAAGTTTAAACATGATGCAGATTCCCTTTGGATCATGAAAGTTGTCTTTGAACGGTTAGAGGTGACGTCCTAGGACCATGATGTCATGGGCCATGAATTGTTTAGTGAGGGATTTGTAGGCCATGAAATGTTTTTCTCAGGCCATGCAGATGGTACCTCTAAACTATGACGCCTTTGAATAATGGTATGCAAATTCGAGGGATCCTCAGGTCATGGCATGGTGTCCTTCTGTTATGAGGATGATACCTTTTACATTATGATGCCTTCAGATAGATTGGCGATATTTTAGCTTATGATATGCAATAATATGATGTTAAAAAGACATGGATTAGTCTTATGAAATGGAGGGTAGAGCTTAGCCTGATTGAAAAGCAAATAGATAGTGCTAGAAATAGAGCAATATTTGGGAAAAGAGGGACAATTATTAGTCCCATGCAGATGAGAAGGAAAGGATTAGCCTCATACAAATAGAGAGTCAACGATTAGCCTCATGTAGGTATGGAGGCAGGGATTAGCCTCATGCAGATATGGAGGCAGGGATTAGCCTCATAAAATATGGAGGCAAGGATTAGCCTCATGCAAATAAGGAGGCAAGGATTTGCCTCATGCAAATAGGGAAGCAGGGATTAGCCTCATACAGATATGGAGGCAGGGATTAGCTTCATGCAGATATGGAGGCAAAGATTAGCCTCATGCAAATGGAGGCGGGGATTAGCCTCATGTAAGTAGGGAGGCAAGGATTAGCCTCATGCAGCTACAGAGGCAAAGATTAGCCTTATGCAGATATGGAGGCAAAGATTAGCCTCATGCAAATGGAGATAGGGATTAGCCTCATACAAATGGAGGCAGGGATTAGCCTCATGCAAATGGAGGCAAAAATTAGGCTCATGCATGTATGGAGGAACGGATTAGCCTCATGCAAATATGGAGGCAGGTATTGACCTCATGAAAATGTGGAGTCAAGGATTAGTATTATGTAAGTAGGGGAGGTAGGGATTAGCCTCATACAATTAGGGAGGCAAGATTAGCCTCATGCAAATATAGAGGCAGGGATTAGCCTCATGCAAATGTGGAGGCAGGGATTAGCCTCATGCAAATGTGAAGGCAAGGATTAGCCTCATGCAAGTAGGGGAGTCATGGATAAGCCTCATGCAAGTATGGAGGCAGGGATTATCCTCATATATATATGGAGGCAGGGATTAGCATCATGTAAATATGCAGGACAAAGCTTAGTACTATGCGAGTAGAAAATAAAAGTAGTATATTTTGTAGCTAGAGATATATTCAGTGTCTGATGGCCGGATCGATGGTGAATTATCTTTGTGCGTACATGTTTGCGAATGTTATCGTTATGTCAAATGTGCCTGCGTTCAAAGAAAAATTGTATGTTTTGTGAGAGGAGGTTGGTTCATGCTTTGTCTACCAGCCTTGCTTTGCTCCGTTCTGAAAGCCTTTTTGAGTTTTCCCTAGGTAACACCTGACTGTTATGGAAATAGAGTTTTCGAATAATATGCAATTATTGATAAAAATGGAGTTATTTTAGAAATATATTGATACATTAAGTAATTTTAGATGAATAGTGACAGTAACACAACTCAAAGGCATTGCAACACTCTTATATTAGAATTTTGAGGCTCCTCCTCAAAATTCTGCCCCAGCTTGGTAGATGATCTTTTGAACATTTGCGGATAATAAGCCCTGCTGAACCTTCTTTGGAATTTATTTTGCCATAATTTCTTAACTGATTACTTACCGATTGACACATGTTGGCGTTGGCTGGACTTGCTCTGAAATTTTAAGGGTCCTCCTCAAAATTCTGCCGCAGTTTCTGATTTTGGGGGAAATAAAAATTTTATTATGATATGACCGAAGCCATAAGGCTGCCTATGTATCCCCTCTTAAATGGGAATCAGGTCAAGCATAGTTCAATTACATCAGATGAGGAAATGTAAATAATCTAAGCATAGTATCTCTTGACTACATTTGAATTGATTGGTTTTGGTTAGATTTCTCCATCCATTTCTACGAGTATGAATGCATCTCATGTCAGCACACTGTGAACCATGTACGGACCATGCCAATTGGGAGAGAATTTCCCTTTGGCTTCATCTTGATGTGGGAAGATCTTCTTCAATACTAGCTACCCTGGCGTGAAATGTCTTGGTTTGACCCTTTTGTTGAAAGCTCTTGACATTCTGTTCTAATAAAGTTGGCCATGACACACTGCGTTCATACTCTTTCCATCTATAAGGGCCAATTGTTCATAGAGGCTTCTTATCCATTCTACATCGCTGAGTTCAGCTTCCTGTATGACTCTTAAAGAAGGAATCTTTACCTCGGTTGGGATGACAGCCTCGGTACCATAAACCAGCATGTAGGGTATTGCCCTGGTTGATGTGCGAATCGTACTGCGGTATCCCACCAAATAGAAGACAGCTTCTCGTGCCATTGTTTGTGGTTCTCTACTATCTTCCTTAGTATCTTCTTGATGTTTTTGTTGGTGACTTCTATAACTCCATTCATCTGAGATCTATAGGATGTGGAATTCTTGTGTTTCATTTTGAAAGTTTCACATGTAGCTTTCATCATATCACTATTGAGATTGGAGGCATTATCAGTAATAATGGACTCGGGAACTCCGATTTGGCAAACAATACGATCCTTGACAAAATCTTCGACGACTTTCTTAGTTACTGCTTTATAAGATACAACTTTTACCCATTTTGTGAAGTAATCAATGGCTACCAGAATAAACTTGTGCCTATTTGAAGCAGTGGGCTAAATCGAACCAATAACATCCATTCCCCAGGCGGTGAATGGCCAAGGTGAGCTTGTTGCATTGAGCTCGTTTGGCGACACTTTTTTCATATCGGGATGCATCTAGCATTGAAAGCACTTGCGGACATACTGGATGCAATCTGTCTCCATGGTCATCCAAAAGTAACCGGCCCTGAGTATCTTCTTAGCGAAGACAAAACCATTCATGTGCAGCCCACATGCCCCGACATGCACAACCTCAAGTAGTGTAGAAGCTTCCTTTGCGTCGCCACATATTATTAAACCTAAATCAAGAGATTTTTTATACAAGTTTCCTCCGCGGTGGAAGAAGTGATTGGACAATCTTCGGAGTGTACGTTTCTGAATGTGATTTGCATGCTTCGGATATTCTGCCTTTGGTAAATACTCCTTGATGTCATGGAACCAAGGCTTTTGATCCGTTTCTCTTCAACATGAACACAATATACCGGCTGGTTATGGATCTTCACCGGAATGGGATCAATATAATTCTTATTTGGATATTGTATCTATTAGATTATATGAGTCCACCAAACTTTAGAGTACCTGTTCCTCTATGAGATGATGTGTAGAATGCAGTAAATACTGAAAGTAAAAAAGGCAAGAGCTTTTCTACGTGGAAAAATACCACACAAGGGGATAAAAAAACCACGACCTACTCTTGTAGGCTTTTAACTCACTAACTTGCAATCTCCCTATTACAAGCCACTTTGCAAAAACCTTATTGCAAAGACTTCAAAATAACTTGTGATGCAACCACCACAAGCCACTCTATAACTATCCTAGTTACAAAGGATTTAAATGTATGACTATCCCTAGTCATAACATAAACTTAGAAGTTTAAGAATTTTGGTTTGTTCCTAAGACAACGCTTCTAAGAAAGCAAACTAGGAATTACAATGACGAACAAATAACAATATTACAACTCAAATACGGATGTACATAAACTCATTAAGAAACTGATCCTTAGTGGAGTTGTCTTCTTGTTCTTGACACACCAGTGACTTCAACGTCGAATGAATACTTTTGTTTTTTAAGAGAATATCACTGAATGCACAAAGAACGGTATGCCTTGCATCAAGTTGTTTTATCATAAAAGATAGCATAATGGATAGTGATGTCAACTCTTGGTGCACGCTTCTTCCCAATGAGAAGTGACTGTTGTATTATCTGCACAACTACTTCTGGGCAGTTGCGTTCTAGATGGATAGAGGACTTTGTACTTTTGTTAGGACACACCAATGGACCAGGACCTAGTTATGTTCCTCTTCTGTGACAGTTTCTAGATGGTCACTTTCATCTGCTACGTTTTAGCTGTGTACTTGACTTGTACTTCTGTCAGAGAACCCTAAGGGAGCATGTCACTGTTGTATTTCTCTTTATATTGATTGCGTACAGTCACTGACTTGTGCTTGTGCCAAAGAACCCTAAGGGAGCAGGTGTCACAGGCGTGTTTTATGTCACACAAAAACAGCTCACACGGTAGTCAAGTCGTGACTTGACTTCAGCCTGCTCCAACACTCAGCCAAAATTCTATAACTTTGGACTTAGATTAATTTAGGCAGTTTTTCAATGTAGTAAGTTAGGACTAATTTTAGGCAACAAAATCTAAGTGAAGGGACAGAAAACATAGATGAACAAAAGGCACAATATACAGGAAACTCTTTTCCCAACTTTGTATTTAACTCGAGCATACAAAGAAACTCAAACTCAAAGTACATTTGCGTACAAAAGAAGATCACTCTTGACCCTCACAAGACTACTCTTAGCCTTAGGTTGTTTTCACTCTTGAAAACCAGGTTTATGTAAGGCCCCGTAAAATCTTGTGCTCAAAACCTAGTAGCTCGCAGTGCCAAGGTCCGAATATGTGTTAGGAATGTGTAGAAAAGCTCGCCGCGGTTCGGACCCTTTTTACTAATTTTGCACTTAAAAATCAAAAGAATCAAAATTTTCCAAAAAATTTCCATTATGCAGTCCAGAATGCAGTCTCAGATCAGGTATGCGGACCGCATTTCTACCGCAGAGTTAACCAATGATTTAGTCAAAATTGAAGTTAAAAATGCGGTCCTATATGCGATCGCATAATCAATATGCGGACCGATAGTCAACACATACTCTAACTTTCCCATCTTTCTTCGGGACCGGCACAATGTTGGCTAACCAGGTTGGGTACTCAACAACCCTGAGAACTTTGTCTTTGATCTGCTTGGTGACTTCCTCATTGATTTTCAAGCTCATGTCTAGTTTGAGATTTCTACATTTCTGCTTTACTCGCGGACACATGGATTAGTTAGCAACTTGTGAGCCACTATGGACGTGCTCAAACCGGCTATGTCATCATATGAACATGCAAATATGTCCTCATACTTTTTTAGGAAATTAATGTACTCTTCCTTCTCTGTTGGTGACAAATGAATGCTGATGCGAGTTTCCCTGACAGTCTCAGCGTCTCCTAAATTTACTGCTTCGGTCTCGTCCTGATTGGACTTAGGCTTATTCTCAAAGTTTTCGACTTCCCTAACAATTTCCTCAGGTATCTCATCTTCGTCATCTGAACCACTATTCTCATATTGCGTTGCCTCATTACATGTCACAGTCACAGGTTCATCAGGAAAAGTAATAATAGCATTATAAAAAGGAAAAGTGTAAAAATAGTAATGAATAACAAAGAGCAAATGCATTTGATTAAAACTGAAAAAAAAATCATCCGACAAGTACGGCTCGATGAATCGAGCATTTATTTTGAAACAAGTAAATCTTAAAACAACATTATTGGAAAAATTAAATGCCTAGAATGGCTAGAGAAGGAAAATCTGCCAAGCTACCCAGGGACTTGGCGGGCTCTAAATGGTGTGGCAATCGAGTTCCTGAGAACGACTCCTTTTTTTACGGTCTGAATAGTGAGGCCTTCTTCCTACTCCTCTTCAATTATGGCACGGTATTGCATGTCTTCATCCTCCAAGAACAAAGCCAGCCCATCCTTTCAGAGGAAGGAATAGTTTACTAAATATGTCTGAGTCATTTCCGTCATCTTCTTCCTCTTCCCTTGCAAAAATGAATATGTCCCATACTCTATATAAAACCCTTGTCCAAAAAATATGATTACCTCTATGAAGTAGATATCCTACCCGAAGAACAAAAAGTATCTTCCACTGAATTACCTCTCATAAACCTTTACTCAGCCTTTGCCAAAAAGTCCTTTGCACCCTGGACCCAAATTCGTTCCTTAGTCCAACACAGACCAAAAGGAGTTAAAGAATATGTTGCTGCCTCAAAACTTGACCAGCATCCTATTCTTGCCACTCGAGAGGAATAATTTATCACCCTTCAAATACCAGATGATTTTCCTAGACAATGGAGAGATCATGGTTTTACCCATATCCATTTTGGTGCCATCCAAATTGCTTTAACATATCACGGAAGAAAAGGTCAACCTGTTGTAGCTCGACTTTCTCTTCTAGATACACGATATTTGGAGTACCAACATGCAAACTTGGGAACTACCGAAGTTACCCTAAATGCCGGAACTGTCTTCCTATCTATCTTTCCAAATTTCAACATGTCCCTTTATGACCCGTACCTAACCAAAGCCCTAAAAATCCAAGTCCAAATCCAGGGAGCCCCACAAGCCAAAGGCTCCATCCAACTTACCCTTCACCACCAAATGGCGTGGCGAGTCCCAAATCATGCCATGGATCTTTGCCTACCCGGAGGAGGAAATGCCTTACTCTTAAATATTGATGCTACCAAAGGAAACACTATGTGCACCCAAATGCCCAGACAAATTTCCAGAGATGAACTTGTCAAAATCCTTCCTAATTCCTGGATCACAAATTATGAGAAGCTAAGAGAATCAGAGGAATCTCTGCAATCTGGTGACAAAACCGTTTGCATAAGCTTTGACCATTCCCATCTTAAAAAACCCAATAAAACCATCTTTTCTTTCCAGATGATTCAACCCAAAAATACAAGTGATACATCCAGAACCTGATGGAGAATTCTTCTGGAATATACAAAGCATTATGGAAGAACATGACTGGTGCCAATATTTTGACAAAGAAGGAAAAAGAATGTGGTTCAAATGCCCGTTCACTGGACACTGTTCATGGGATCTCGGTTGCACCTGCCAAGACTGTTTAGAAGATCCAATTAGAGAATATAATAAACATCACCAGCGCAAATCAAAATCCAAGAAAAAGGGTAAAACTACTGAAAGACAATTTCGGGCCAAATATGAAAGTAAAGATCCTTCGATTGGCTAATTAAGCCGTCCAGGTAAATATGAAATTCTTGTCAGTTATAAACCCCAAGAATGGCTAAAACTACCAGAAAAATTCACCCCTACCTGGGAGGGTAGTGAAACCATGCCCAAATCCAAGCCAACATCACCTCATACCCCAGAATCCAGAAAACCTCCTGAACCTAAAACTCCATCAACACAAAGGTCTGTATATCCACAAATATTCATGATGAGCCCTTCAAGTTCCAGCCACTCACAAGATTTTCCTCCACTTCAACCTTTTGAAAAATAGGGTATCAGCCATGCTCCAAAAATCCCCAAGAAAAACATAGTACTACCGCCCGGAGAAATAACCCAAACAAGTGACATTGAAGCAACAATGAACTGGCAATCAGAAAATTCCTTCAGATCAAGGCTAACGGGATAGCTTTTAAAAAGCAATTCAGGCCTTATTCTGAAATTCCAAGGTTATTCCAAATCACCAATGACGAACAAATCAAAGAGATTGAGCAAAATCTTATTGAACAATCATTTGCCGATTCCCACAAGGATTTCATGAAGTAAGGGAAACGCCCGTTATGGAAAAATGAAGAAATTTTTATCAAGCTCCATTTCAAGAAAAACGAAAATATCAAACCGACAAAAGCCAATCATTAAGGGATAAATCTATATTATCTCCAGCTTGCAAAGAAAGAATGTGAAGAACTTTTGGACTTTGATCTGATAGAGCCATCTGATTCACAATGGGCATGAAAAGCATTTTATGTCAACAAAAGGGCAGAGCAAACAAGATGAAAACTCAGGTTAGTCATCAACTACCAGCCATTTAACCATTTCCTCCAAGATGATAAACTCCCTATCCCAAAGAAACTCACCCTTTTCTCCCACTTAGCCAAGGCCAAATATTTTTCTAAGTTTGATTTAAAGTTAGGATTTTGGCAATTGGGAATCCATCCTGAAGAAAGACCCAAAACGGGGTTTTGCATCCCCGATCATCATTTCCAATGGAAAGTCATGCCCTTCGGGTTGGAAACTGCACCTTTCTTGTTCCAAAAAGCCATGATAAAATATTCCAACCCATATCCATACCTCTTTAGTTTACATCGATGACATCCTGTTATTTAGTGATACATTGGAGGAACATATCAACCTACTTCGTCAATTTGAGGCATTGGTAACAGAGTACGGGATCATGCTCTTAACAAAAAAGATGGTTCTTGCTCAAAAGGAGATTGATTTTGTTGGAATGCATTTTGTCCAAGGTGAATACAGTCCAGGACCACATATACGTCAGGAATTACTCAAATTTTCGGATACCAACTTTACAACAAAGTAGATCCAATAATTTCTGGGCATAATAAATTATGTGAGAGATTTCATACCAAATATCTCTACATACATTTCTCCTCTTACAGAGACGCTCAAGAAAAATGCTCCGCCATGGGGAAAGGAACAAGATGAAGTGGTCAAGGAAATAAAGGAGATTTCTAAAAATGTCAAGTCCCTCTATATCCCTTCGGACGGTAAGAAGATATTGCAAACTGATGCCAACAACGAATATTGGAGTGCTGTTCTATTTGAAGAAAAAGATGGCCAGAAGAAAATTTGCGGATACGCCAGTGGAAAATTCAAAGATGCCAAGCAACATTATCACTCCACTTTCAAGGAAATTCTTGTAGTAAAGAATGGAATCAAGAAATTCAATTTCTTCCTTATTCATACAGAATTTATGATAGAAATGGATATGAAAGCCTTCCCGAAGATGATTCAGCTAAATGCAAAAATTATTCCCAATCCTCAGATTCTCAGGTGGGCCCAATGGCTCTGTCGATATAAGTTTCAAGTCAGGCACTTGAAAGGAAAGGATAGTATTCTCGCCGATTTTCTGTCCCGACCGAAAGAATTCTCAAACAGATTTTCCCCAGCAAAACTGAAGTTAAATGAAAAGCTAATCAGTCACATCTTCATGTTCTCAAGTTTACCAGGAAAAAGTTTATTAAAGCAAACAGATCATCCACTGGAATTGTTCAACCTCATGGATCCCTTTGATCCGTCAATTATTATAGAAAGAAGAACTCATTATGAACTCCAGGTTATCCGACAACATGGAGGATCCATTCTCAAGCCATATGGGGTCAATTCTGAATATCCGTTCTGCCATATATTCATAACTTAAGCCAAGGATTTTCCACAAGAACTATTATGGTTTTTCTGGTACCTATGCCATCAGTATTATATTTTCATGGAATTCAAATGCAACGTCTTCAAGGACACCAGCTCTTAAAATATTTTTGCTATGGTTCAAACCTAGAAGATACTAGATGAAATGTTTCAATGATTCCTACACAGCAAAGGTATTCATGTTTCATAGGCCAGTAAAGATTATTAATGGAAAAGTCCAGGCACAAGCAGAGGCATCATTTTAGTGGAAATTTCCCATGTCCATTTTATCAATGGAAGAAGAATATAGCGAGGCACCAAGAATTCTTTTCCAGCAAAATAGGTTTATTCCGAAAGAGATATGGCCAAAAGATTGGGCAAGTTGGAATTACACAAGCAATCATCCACACTGGGAAAGAGTCCGGGCAGCAACAAAATAATATCAAACCCCATACGAAGTCATCCGAGAAAAGATCACTCAAGATATTTCCAGATTAAGGTTGCAGATTACATCTCTCAATCCAAAAGGGAAAGAGCACAGTGAAGCAGTGCCATCAAATTCCAGGCGTTACTACACAAGGTCTTTGAAAAGATGCCTAGAAGACAACCCTAATATCAATGAAGGATAATTACCTAAATCCCTGCTAATCCCACCATAATCCTAAATTATCCACAAAAAAACCCTCAAAAATATCCTTCCCATGTCAAGACAAATTTCCACATCTTTCCATATTATCCGGGTCCCACTTTAACTTGTTTTCACATGCTTCCACATGCTTAGTCACATGCAACATCATACTTTCACATGTCGTCACATGCTCCAACATACTTTCACATGCTACACCATGTACATTTTAACCCTTTCACATGTTTTCAGGTATTTTTTAGTTGTTTTGCCTAAAGTCCTTCCCATGATCAGAGGGACCCACTTGTAAGATAAGTTTTCCATGTAAGATAGTTTTATTTTATCTTGATAGTTTGTCTTGTAATAACCTCCTAGCCCTATATAAAGGAGGCCTTGTAGTAGTTGTAGGATCATCTTGCAATCTAGCAATCTAGCAATCATATTGTAAACCTTGTAAATCTTTTGTGAAATACTACATATGAGTGCTTTCTAAATTTCTCTCTTGTTCTTTCTTTTGAATGGATGGAAAGGCCGGTCCATGTATGAAAAATAGAGTAAGAATACTCTAAGAAAGTTAGCTCATTGTAGTACGAAAGTTTTCTGAGTTATAAACAGCTAACGTTGGTTATAGAACAAAAGTTTTCTGAGTTGTGTAGCTTGGCAATCCGTCCCTTATGGGTTGTTGAAGCTAGCCCCTTTCGTAGGAAAACTTTTGCAACTATAAACAAATTAATTGTTTGTGTATCTTGGCAAGCCGTCCCTTATGGGTTGTTGAAGCCAGCCCCTTTTTGTAGGATACTGTGGCATCAGAGCCAGCCCATCCTTTCGGAGGGAGGAACAGTTTACTAAATATATCTGAGTCATTTCCGTAATCCTCTTCCTCTTCCCTTGCAAAAATGAATATGTCCCCTACTCTATATAAAACCTTGTCCAAAAAATATGATTACCTCTATGAAGTAAATATCCTACCCGAAGAACAAAAAGTATCTTTCACTAAATTACCTCTCATAAACCCTTACTCAGCCTTTGCCAAAAAGTCCTTTGCACCCTGGACCCAAATTCGTTCTTTAGTCCAACACTGACCAAAAGGAGTTAAAGAATATGTTGCTGCCTCAAAACTTGACCAGCATCCTATTCTTGCCACTCGAGAGGAACAATTTATCACCCTTCAAATACCAGATGATTTTCCTAGACAATTGAGAGATCATGGTTTTACCCATATCCATTTTGGTGCCATCCGAATCGCTTTAACATATCACGGAAGAAAAGGTCAACCTGTTGTATCTCGACTTTCTCGTCTAGATACAAGATATTTGGAGTAACAACATGCAAACTTGGGTACTGTTGAAGTTACCCTAAACGCCGGAACTGTCTTCATAACCATCTTTCCAAATTTCAGCATGTCCCTTTATGACCCGTACATAACCAAAGCCCTAAAAATCCAAGTCCAAATCGAGGGAGCCCCACAAGCCAAAGACTCCATCCAAGCTACCCTTCACCACCAAATGGCGTGGCGAGTCCAAAATCATGCCGTGGATCTTTGCCTACCCAGAGGAGTAAATTCCTTACTCTTAAAAATTGATGCTACCAAAGGAAACACCATGTGCACCGAAATACCTAGATAGATTTCCAAAGATGAACTTGTAAAAATCCTTCCTGATTCCTGGATCACAAATTATGAGAAGCTAAGATAATCAGAGGAATCTCTGCAATTCGGTGAACCAACTTTTACCAAAAGAAGTGACAAAACCGTTTGCATAAGTTTTGACCATTCCCGTCTCAAAAAACCCAATAAAACCATCTTTTCTTGCCAAATGATTCAACCCAAAGATACAACTGATACATACCCAGAACCTGATGGAGAATTCTTCTGGAATATACAAAGCATCATGGAAGAACATGACTGGTGCCAATATTTTGACAAAGAAGGGAAAAGAATATGGTGGTTCAAATGCCCTTTCACTGGACAATGCCCATGGGATCTCCGTTGCACCTGGCAAGACTGTTTAGAAGATCCAATTGGAGAATATGATGAAAATCATCAACGCAAACCAAAATCCAAGAAAACAGGGAAAACTATTGAAAGACAATTTCGGGCCAAATATGAAAATAAAGATCCTTCGATTGGCTCATTAAGCCGTTAAGGTAAATATAAATTTCTTATCAGTTATAAACCCCAAAAATGGCCAAAACTACCAGAAAAATTCACCCCTAGCTGGGAGGATAGTGAAACGATGCCCAAATCCAAACCAACATCACCTTATACCCCAAAATCCAAAAAGCCTCCTGAACTTAATTATCCATCAACTCAAAGGTCAGTATATCCACAAATATTCATGATGAGCCCTTCAAGTTCCAGCCACTCCCAAGATTTTCCTCCACTTTAACTTTTTGAAAAAGAGGGTATCAACCATGCTCCAAAAATCCCCAAGAAAAATATAGTACTACCGTCTGGAGAAAAAACCCCAACAAGTGACATTGAAGCAACAATGAACTAGCAATCAGAAAATTCCATCTGCCAGAACAAAGTGCTTAATAATATTGGCAACATCATAAAAAACATGGCTCATGCACAAAATAAGTTAATGAGCAAAGTGGAAACAATTGAGAAAAAGGTGGAGCAGACATCATCTCAGCATGCAGGACTGATCAAAGCCTTGGAACTAAGGTTGGCAAATTTATAATATGAGATTTGTCCGCCAGGAACTTCACGTTTCCAATTTTTCCAACAACAACAATAGGAGATGACTTCCATCAAAGAACAAATTCAACTTCTGAGAAATGATCACTTTGAGCCACAAAGAACCCCAGTTTTCTCTTCAAAACCTACCTTCTTCCCTTTGTCTCCACAAGCATATTCACCACCTAAATTGGACTACACCTTTTCTACCTTACCATCTACCTCACAAAATCCAATCTCTTTCACCCGACCAGCAAAAGAAGAAAATTATTTTGATATCGCAAAATTGGTTTGGGAAAGGGAAGATGCCATTGCAGCAAAGAAACAAGCAAAGAAAAGGCGAGACCAAGGAAAAAGTTCTAAAGGATTGAACCCTGAAAATATAATGATTTCTGACCAGAAGGCTCCAGACCTCTATGTCTCTCAGCCAAGATACATATTACAAGAAGATACCCCATGGTCGGTATCTCAAAACTTATCAGAAGATGAAACAATGGAAGATAGCTCTCGAGAAAGCAATGAATCCACAATGAACTCTTCCGAAGAAGACGATCCCCTAATATTTGTAAACCAGCCAAGAGATCCTGAAATATCTGACATAGATGATGAACAAGAAGGCATGACAGATGAGCCAATCCCAGAAAGAAGATATGAGCCCATTGCATCAAAGCCAGTTGGAACTGGTTTCAACACTTTAACCTTAGATGATGTCAAGGTTTCAAAATAGCCTCAACGGATCCAAAACTTTTATACTTGGAAGGTAACCAGAAATTTTGTTGAACGAGAAAAGTATATCATCCTTTCAGAACTCACTTCAAGGTTCTCAGAGATCCTTAGAGACTAGTGGAATGCACTTGGAATTCAAGACAAAAATACTTTTCTTACTTCTCAAGATTTTGCCTTCAACATCAGAATCCTACATGAAGTTTTCCGCGGAGATACTGGCCAAAGACAGGAGAAAATGCGAAGACAACTCTTTGAGA
The DNA here is from genome assembly GCA_026770625.1 of Nicotiana glauca. Lineage (NCBI taxonomy): Eukaryota > Viridiplantae > Streptophyta > Magnoliopsida > Solanales > Solanaceae > Nicotiana > Nicotiana glauca. Next base: position 33,841 of record MU761072.1, on the reverse strand, counting down.
TGAAGTGTGTGTCATTCGACATAAATGAAATTGATAGACATTCTTGAAAAATTGCGAAGATATACTTCGAGATTGGAGGTGACATCAATCTAAAGCAAGCTTTTGTATCTTCTCTTTCAAAGTTGCTGGCAAGTCGAAACATGACCGTCATTGAAGAAAATTTTTAGTCCATTACCATCCCACAAATTGGTTACATTCAGCAAGCTATTTTCGTCTCATTGGATGATATTAGTACAAAGCGCTCTGCCCTTAAACAAATTATCCAACACAATCCAGCGCTTGACAAAGCATGCCGCAAGTCTAATCTAATCACCGGATCAGGATGTTCCTGGCGCACATCAAGGAGAAGGAGAGAATTTAGGAGGTTCAAATGTCCAAGTATTCCATACGAGAAATCAAGGTCCAAGAGGCGCACAAATATTTCAGACGGAGAAGGCCAGGAAATTTTCACAAGAAAAGTAGATGTTTTATTTGTCATAAGATTGGACATTTCGCTAAAAATTGTCCACAATCAAGAATATCTGTCAAACTCATTAAAGAGATTGAAGATTATACTGGCATACACCTCGGAAAGGAGGAGGACCTTGAATACATATTCTCTGTGGATGATGAACCTAATGAAGAAACTTTATTCTCTCTTGATATCTATAAAGATCAAGGCAATGATCATTACCAAATTTCAAAACCAATGATTGAAGCTCGAGTGGAGATCAATGCTCTCACAGTCGTTCCTCAAGTAGAAATCAAAGTTTATTCATCCAAGTGGGACAAACCAACTCGAGTTGTTGCTTTCATCAGCACCAAAGCTGCTTCCTCACTTACAAATCCTGCTGTTCTTCCTGAAGATCAATGGGTACCACGTTTTAAGGATTTCAACACTGCATCAAATGCAATCTTGACCACAACTGTCATTACAAAGAAACCGATCACCATTGAGTTCTTTCCAGGATTGAGGTACAGAACAAAGTTGCTAGGATCTGATGTACCAGGAAAAGATCTTATTATTGGATTCGACCTTTAAAGACAACTTAGAGATCAGCTCCAGATCAAGGCTAACAGGATAGCTTTTAAAAAGCCATTCATGTCTTATTATGAGATTCCAAGGTTATTCCAAATCACCAATGACGAACAGATCAAAGAGATTGAGCAAAATCTCACTGAACCATCATTTTTCGATTCTCACAAGGATTTCATGAAGACAGGGAAACGCCCGCTATGGAAAAATGAATAATTTTTTATCAAGATCCCTTTCAAGAAAAATGAAAATATCAATCCAATGGGCATGCGAAGCATTTTATGTCAACAAAAGGGCCGAGCAAACAAGAGGAAAACTCAGGTTAGTCATCAACTACCAGCCACTTAACCATTTCCTCGAAGATGATAAGTTCTCTATCCCAAATAAACTCACTCTTTTCTCCCACTTAGCCAAGGACAAATTTTTCTCTAAGTTTTATTTAAAGTCAGGATTTTGGCAATTGGGAATCCACCCTGAAGAAAGACCCAAAACGGAATTTTGCATCCCCGATCATCACTTCCAATGGAAAGTCATGCCCTTCGTATTGAAAACTGCACCTTCCTTGTTCCAAAAATCCATGATAAAAATATTCCAACCCATCCTCCATACCTCTTTAGTTTACATTGATGACATCCTATTATTTAGTGATTCATTAGAGGAACATATCAACCTGCTTCGTCAATTTGAGGCAAACTTCACAACAAAGCTGATCCAACAATTTCTGGGCATAATAAATTATGTGAGAGATTTCATCCCAAATATCTCTATATATATTTCTCTACTTATAGAGATACTCAAGAAAAATGCTCCGCCATGGGGAAAGGAACAAGATGAAGCGGTCAAGAAAATAAAGGAGATTTCTAAAAATGTCAAGTCCCTTTATATCCCATCAAATGGTAAGAAGATATTGCAAGCTGATGCCAGCAATGAATATTGGAGTGCTGTTCCATTTGAAGAAAAAGATGGCCAGAGGAAAATATGCGAATACGCCGGTGGAAAATTCAAATATGCCGAGCAACATTATCACTCCACTTTCAAGGAAATTCTTGCAGTAAAGAATGGAATCAAGAAATTCAATTTCTTCTTTATTTATACAGAAATTTTGATAGAAATGGATATGAAGGCCTTCCCGAAAATGATTTAGCTAAATGTAAAAATTATTCCCAATCCTCAGATTCTCAGGTGGGCCCAATGGTTCTCTCCATATAAGTTTCAAGTAAGGCACCTGAAAGGATAATATTCTCGCCGATTTTCTGTCCCGACCGGAAGAATTCTCAAAGTGATTTTCCCCAGCAAAACTAAAGTCAAAGGAAAAGCTAATGAGTCACATCTTCATGTTCTCAATTTTACCAGGAACAAGTTCATTAAAGCCAACAGATCATCCACCAGAATTTTTCAACCTTATGGATCCCTTTGATCCGTCAATAATTATAGAAAGAAGAACTCATTATGACCTCCAGGTTTTCCGACAACATGGAGGATCCATTCTCAAGCCATATGGGGACAATCCTGAATATCTGTTCTTCCATATATTCATAGATCAAGCCAAGGATTTTCCAAAAGAACTATTATGGTTTTTCTGGTACCTATGCCATCAGTAATATATTTTCATGGAATTCAAATGCAACGTCTTCAAGGATTTTGATAACATTGCACTAGCTCTTAAAATATTTTTGCTATGGTTCAAACCTAGAAGATATTGGATGAAATGTTTCAATGATTCCTACACAGCAAAGGTATTCATGTTTCATAGGCCAGTAAAGATTATTAATGAAAAAGTCCAGGCGCAAGCAAAGGCATTTTTTGGTGGAAATTTCCCGTGTCCATTTTATCAATGGAAGAAGAATATAGCGAGGCACAAAGAATTCTTTTCAAGCAAAATAGGTGCATTCAGAAAGAGATATGGGCAAAATATTGGGCAAGCTGGAATTACACAAGCAATCATCCATACTGGGAAAGAGTCCGGGCAGCAGCAAAAGAATATCAAATCCCATACGAAGTCATCCGAGAAAAGATCACTCAAGATATTTCCTGATTAAGGTTGCAGATTACATCTCTCAATCCAAAAAAGAAAGAGCACAATGAATTAGGGCCATCAAATTCTAGGCGTTACTACACAAGATCTTTGAAAAGATGCCTAGAAGACAACCCTAGAATCAATGAAGGATAATTACCTAAATCCCTGCTAATCCCACCGTAATCCTAAATTAGCCACCAAAAAACCCTCAAAAATATCCTACCCATGTCAAGACAAATTTCCAATCTTTCCATATTATCCGGAAGGACCCACTTGTAAGATAAGGTTGCCTTGTAAGATAGGTTTATTTTATCATAAAATTTTCTCTCATAATAACCTCCTAGACCTATATAAAAGAGGCCTTGTAGTAGTTGTAGGATCATCTTGCAATCTTGCAATCATCTTGTAACCTTTATAAATCTTTTGTGAAGTACTACATATGAGTGCTTTCTAAATTTCTCTCTTGTTCTTTCTTTCGAATGGATGGAAAGGCCGGTCCATGTATGAAAAATAGAGTAAGAATACTCTAATAAATTTAGCTTATTATAGTATGAAAGTTTTCTGAGTTATAAACAGCTAACGTTGGTTATAGTACAAAAGTTTTCTGAGTTGTGTAACTTGGCAAGTCGTCCCTTATAGGTTGTTGAAGCCAGCCCCTTTTGTAGGAAAACTTTTGCGGCTATAAACAAATTAACTGTTTATGTTGCTTGGTAAGCCATCCCTTATGGGTTGTTTAAGCCAGCCCCTTTTTGTAGGAAAAATTTTGTATCTATGGTTTAGTTTGCTTTCTTGGAGTCTCTTACTTTGTTCCTTGTACTGTGCTCGAGAGGGTAATACAGTCCATGCTATAGAGGAGACCAATTTTTATACACTTTCCATGTGTAATGGTATTCGAGCCCGAAAGAAGTACCTTGACCCTTCAACCATATTGGTTTAGTAATACCTTGGAGGTTCTTTCCCAACCCTTTGCCGGGTTCATATCCAGATTATGCCAATATGCTTTCTATTATACTGCTCCCCTATTTACCCTTCTCGACAGCATTGACCCCTTCAATGTAATGATAGGTTTCCCCTCCTAGCCTTTTTCTATGTCTAATGGCCGGGATGGTTTGACTGGTGTAGATGGGATTACTTCTATTTCTGTGAATGATCACCTCCTGACGATTCCATTCTAACTTCACGGCTTGATGTAGTGTGGAAGGCACGGCTCCAGCAGCATGGATCCATGGTCAGCCCAAAAGAAGATTATATGAGGCTGGTATGCCGAAAACCTTAAACTCGATGTCGAACTAGGCTAACCCCATTTCAAGCAGAGGTTGATTTCACCGATCGTGGCCCTTTGGGACCCTTCAAAAGCTTTCACGTTCATGCTTCCTACCCGTATTTCATGAAAACCATTGTCCAACCTTTTCATAGTGTCTAATGGACAAATATTAAGGCTTGAACCTCCATCAACTAAAACCCTGTCAATGAATTTGTCTTCAAATTACACGGTAATATGTAATGCTCGATCATGATTCAACCCCGTAGGTGGTAGCTCATCTTCGTGGAAAATAATCTTATGACTTTCCAGTATTTGCCATACCATGTTAGCCATTTCTCTACCAGTGATGTTACTGTGTACATAAGCCTCGCTCAACACTTTCGTTAAAGTGTTCATATACCTCTGAATTTTGCAACAACGACACGATATATATCTGAGCAGGGGTTTTGTTTAAATTGTCAACGATGGAGTACTCCTTTACTTTTACTTTCCTCCGCAGGTCGTCCGGCACTGTCTTAATGATAGGCTGCCTGGTAGAGGCATCCTTACTTGAACCTCCCAAATTTTCAGGCGTATGTCGGCGCCCCCCTTTTTCCCCCTTTCTCTAAAAGGAAGAAATCAGGTTTACGACATTATGGACAAAATAACTTTTATTCCCTTTTGAGGAATCGGGTTATGGAATTTGAAGAGTCGCTACCTAATGATTATAGTGCATTAGGACACTTTAAAGAGAAGAAGCGATTTTGAAAGAAATCTAGAGTTCGGGTAAGGGCTTGAGATTATCTCGAGGGAAAGGTGTTAGGCACCCCTCAAGATCCACTAGTGTGGTTCCCGGCCATGCTTTAATTGTGACTTTAAAAGGAGGTGAGAGAAAACAAGTGAAGCTTTGCACATAAAAATAGCGAATAAGTTTTAAGTGTTAAAAAGGGTAAAGAAGACAGAAAGAGACAGTTTTTAAAAAAAGGAATTAATTTGAAGAACAGAATTAAAGAAGACACTACAAATAAAAGGAAAAGAAAGGGGGTGCTAGGTTTATACAAAATATGGATCACATCAATGCAATACCCAACAATCATTCCTCAAAAGAGGGGTCGCACGAGATATTAGCGCACCGGTCATCATATCAATATTCTACCCTTCCCACCCCGTTAAGGTATTTAAACGCGATTAGTCTCATTTACTTATTGCATGCTAGTACCCGTCCCAACCTATCAGTCCCAGGGTATTAGGAATTCTAATCCTAAAGGGGAAGAAAAGGGGTAAGGCATATATGGGGTTTAAAGGACAAAATACTAATTTCGACAACCAATACAAATAACAAGTAAGGGATTGACAAACAAACATGCAAGGCTCACATAAAACCCTGTAAGTCATATAGCATATAGTTTAGCATGCCTTGCACATACTAGTTTGGTCTTTAAATTAAAACTTAAGTGGCAGATGGACTAGTTTAACACATAAGATCAGATAAAAAGTCTGCATTAGGCAACTCGGATCCAATTGTCAGAGATTGAAGTATTTTAAACGAGTTATTCAGAAAAAGTGCTGATTCCATACAAGAGCCTAATGTAGAAGAGTTAAAACAGGGATTTGAAAAGATTACAGAAGATTAGAAATGACTTTAAAATCAGTAGATTTGTTTGAGTGAAAATACAGTAGAAGAAGGGTTCTCAAAAGTGAAAATACAGAAAGAGTGAGTTAAAAGACTGTTCTGAAAGATAGCTTCAAAAGATGAATAGAATTTGGGCAGAAGATTTAAAGGGATTATCTCAGACAGATTTGCTGAATTTTTAAAAACATTACAGATTTATAGGAGTTTTTCATTAAAAAAAATGTTATATTGAACGTTAATGCCAGTTAACAGGTTGTTGTTACTTAAACAGATTTTGGGACAAGCCTCTATAGACAAAATTGGTTTTAGAATTTATTACAGAATTAGTAAACAGATGGCAGATTTGATTATCCTATAATTTTGCCTAACGCGTATGCATTTTCTATAGACATGGTTTCTATATGCAACTTCTTACATGAATATTAAGTCCTATAGGCAGGGTTTCTAATGATTTGCAACATGAAAAAGCATTAAACCCTATAGGTAGATTTTCTAGATGACTGGATTATGCGTATTATGCATTAAATCCTATAGACATGGTATCTAGTCGATCGAGTTAAAACGTTAAACTTATAGACATGATATCTAGGTGATTAAAACATTAACACTATAGGCATGATATCTAGGTGACTGAATTACAACATTAAACCTATAGGCATGGTATCTAAGTGACTTAATTACAACATTAAACCTATAGTCATGATATTTACCCTTTGATGCAAAAAGTAAACCCCTCCCACACCCTTTTTACTATATCTCCCCGAGTTCTTTATACAAAAAATATTACAGAACCAGAAGAAAGAAAACGGTTAAAAATACATCATAGCTTACAGCTAGATCCAAGCAGCCTAATTCAATCTTAATAACCAATGACATATGTTTCATCAAATCCGGATTCTAGATTTCCAAGGCCTTCTCTCACCCAAGGTGTTTCAGAGTTCCAAGGAGCCTCAAGGAATCCAGGCAGTGCTTACACTCTGTATAACACTTTTTGTAACAAAATAGTGCAGTGTGGAATTGCCGGCCCTCATGCATCCAAGTTCAGAGGGAGCTCGAGGGTCCCAAAGCATGGCTTAACAGGGGGGGGGGAGAACTTAGAAACTAGGAATAAGTGCAAAGTGAGAGAGGAGTTAGGGAGCCACAGCAGAGAGTGGTCATACCCAGCCATGGGCAGATATTGGCACACCCCTGACCATCTGCTTGGCCAACAAATAAAGAGCAGACTTTTAGAAGTCAAACTTGGGTCTGGATGATGATTAGGACACCACTACTCCTGAGTTGAGGCTCAGCACATAAGGGGTAAGGGAATGGGAATTGATTTGAGTAGAGGTTCAAGAGAACCTGATTCTAAGTCATGAGTGGCAATAATAGAATGCCAATATGACTCAGAATTGCACTCACACATAAGAAGGGGGTCAAAGGGACAGGGAATCACATAAGAAAGCATTTACAGAAAACATGAGGAAATCAAGAAAGCACAAACAGACCCAAAGATGCAGAAACATGATGAAAGAGAG
>MU761072.1:0-25094 GCA_026770625.1 Nicotiana glauca | reverse complement strand
AAAGCAAGAAAGCACAAACAGACCCAAAGATGCAGAAACATGATGAAAGAGAGCATGACAGACTAGGATGAACACATAGTGAAGAATGCATAACAGAGGAGGAGAAGTAAACACATAGTTTGGAGGGTATTATTTAATTAGAAGGACATACCAGTTGCAAGATTTAGAATAGCAGAATAGTAGAAGCAAATAACAGCCAGAAGTTAACAGGAGCAGGCTCAGAAACTTTAGCAAATATTTGAGGGTTCAAGAGTAACTCAAATGTATTTCAGACAGTAGAAGAGAGAGGAGCAGAGTGCTCAGTATTAGCAGTAGAGAAAGTAGTAGTATAGAAAGTATTGTAATTATATAGTGTTCAATTGAAGTCTGAAGTGTTTGTGAAGTTTTTCCGTGTGTGTGTGTGTTTTTTTAGAACTTTTGTCATGTCTTTGAAAGAAAATAGTATAGGTATTTATAGCTTTGAAAAACAAGCAAATAGTAAGGTAAGCAGCACAATTTTAACACAAATAAGGAAGTAATCACAAGTAAGAATCAATTAACCCAAGTGACTGCCCTTTAATTAAGGAATTACTGTCTAACGGGTGTCAACAAATCTAATTAAGGAAAGGAAATAAGTTTGGAGACAGACTGGGTGTTACCATAAAAGAAGTAGTAAAATTATACAATAGGCAAACAAGTCTAGGTACAAGATTTGTAGTTATTCTTGGAAAGATTCGGTGAGGCAAATCAAAAAAAAGAAAATCAATTAACCCTTGACAGGCTAGTAAATCAGAAATTCATGGAAGTAAAAGTTTGAAATCAATTTCGAGCTTAAAAATAAATCACAGGAAGGACTCAGTATATAAGGCATGCACAAATAACAGACATGTGAGGCCAAGCTATGGCAAAAGAACCATCGTACAGTAACAACATAGAGTAGACATTCAAACATGCTAGTTAGGTTTCAGTGTAATAGAGAGAGAAAGAATCAAATCATGCAAAGAGTTGAGCAAGAAACATAGTCGAGTTTGACTGATGGCAAGAACTCAGAACACATAGAGAAAAGAGATGCAAGAATCAAGTTGAGTAGTTTGAAACAGACAATGTACAAATAAACCCAAGAACTCGAATAGATCCCAAGGAACTAGGGTTTTCGAAATCAGTAGAGTTTAGAGGCAATAAACAAATAAACAGCCTCAGAGTCTTAAATAAACCCCAAAAATTAGGGTTTTCAACACTAAATAGGTACAAAAAAAGTAAATCAAATAGATAGACTCAGAAACTCAAACAAATCTCCAAAAATTAGGTTTTCAACGCCAGTCAAACTTAGAGATGATAAGCAAATGAATCGAACGAAAATATTTAAACAACAGACTCAAAAACCCTAGTTTGAAATCAGAAGATTTTTAAAAAGGAAGATTGGGGGAAAATGTCTAAAACATCACATATAGCATAGATCGAGCACTAATTCAAACAAATAAACGAAAAAGAACCTCAAATAGGCTAGGGTTTCTGAGAACCCTAGAAACGAGAAAGGCTTGGAAGGAATAAGATCAAATCTGGACTTGATAAGGCCGGAACCAGGCTTAGGAGGCTAAGACACGCTGGAGCAAGGCTGGAGATGGCTGAGAACCTCAAATCGATGAAAGTCTGGGCAAAGACCCTTGAAGTCTGGCCTCGAACCTTCAGGGAGCAGGTGTATAGGAGCAGAAGATGGTGAGTAGAGATCATCCATGGCTAGATTAGCCATAGATTCCAGTGGATTTTGGGTCGGAGTGGGGGTAGGCGGCTTCTAGGGTTTCAGGGGTTGAGAAAGTTCGAGAGAGACGAGAGAAACCAAAGGCGGCGGGTTTGAGAGAATGAGGGTTAGGGTTGGGATCGTTTGGAATTAAAATGGAAAGGGAGAATTTGGGCCGTTGATCAAAATGATCAACGACTCAGATTAAAAGGGACACGGGCTGGTTCGATTTAATGGGTACTGGGTCGGGTAGATTAGGTAATTGGGCTGGGTAATTTGGGCTCGACTTGGGGCTGAAATGGGGTTAAATTTGGGTGTTATTTTGGCTAAAATTGAAATAGAATTGGGGCTTGCATTTAAATAGCCATTTCTCCCTTATTTTCTTTATAAAAAATAGTAAAAATAATTTTAAAAAGCAAATTGAAAGTACTGAGTAGATAATTATTATATAAATATTAATTTAAAAATACTGTAAGTAATTTTATAATTGTAAAATGTTATTAATTACGAAATAGGCCATAATTGCAATTATATGCAATTTAATTTTAAAAATGCCAAATAAATTGGTAAAAAAAATGCAAAAATCACCTTAATTATATTTTGGTGTAAATATGAGAATGAGATAAGTTATTCACCAAAAAATGATAATTTTGGAGATAATTTGGATTTTTTACTGTTAAAATAGACAATGAATTGTTTCTAAAAAAAGATCTTAAAAATTAAGGAAAAATATCAAAACTTTTGGACATGCTTATATATGCATACATATGCTACTTTTGAAAGTATTTCGAGTATAAAACATATATATATATATATATGGGGAAAAATTTGGGTATCAACAGCGTATAGACTCTTCCAGTTCTAGTCATTCATTGTAAAGCATCAAATTCCTCTACCTTTTCCTCCCCTTTCCGTCGAGCCTCGAAAACGTAATCCCAAGGTATTGCTTTTCAGTCGAAAGGAGGTATAGTTGGTATCATCACTATAAAAGGTGTGAACACCTCTACTTCAAATGGAATGGGGGTGGCCGCAGGCGGAGTCACCTCTACCTCGAATAGAATTGATGCACCTATTTTAAACTCGATTGGTGACTGAGTCTGTACCATAATAGGAGTGAGTGTGACTGCAACTTTAAAGTCATCGCCTTGTTGGATAAGACTAATTGACCCGTCTGGGTCCCATTCTTCTTTCGTCTCTATCACATGTGCTCTGCCACCTTTATGATCAGGGAGAGGGTTGTTGAGGACATTTGGTGCATCTTCCTTTTCGTGTATGACCTTGTTGTATATTAGTGTCTAGATCTTATCCTTCAAGGTTCGACACTCATCAGTGGTGTGCCCCTTCATACCAGAACAGTACGTATAAGTTTTGTTTGGGTTGACCCATTGGGATGATTCTCTAATGCCACAGCGGGAACATGAGTGACGTAACCCGCATATTTCAACCTTTCATATAACTAGTCAGTGGGCTCAGCAATGGCGGTGTATTGTCTAGCATGCGGTTGAAGTTGGGTTTTGGTATTGGATAATTTTGGTGAGTCGCTGGTGACTGGAAAAGAGACTGTTGGGAGTTTTAGGTATAATGGATAGTTGTTGTTTAGGAGAATCTAGGAGATGAGGGTTGATATGTGGGTGGTGGTGCCTGATACATGGGTGGAGGTGTTTGATATGTCGGTGGAGGTGTTTGAAATGTAAGTGGAGGTGTTTGGTATGTGTATGGAGATTTTGGGCCTTAAGCCACCATCAATGTTCCAACATATTTCTTCTTCGATATGGCACCTAATTACAATACCTTATTTATGGTTTGTAGTGCCTCAAAATTTTTTACCATCCCACTTTTGATACCTTCTTCGATTCTTTCCCCGAGTTTGATGATATCGGAGAACTTATGATTTTCAATAATAATCAATCTTTCATAGTACTACATATCCTGTACTCTGATGAAGAACTTGTTCATCTGTCCCTCGTCCAAAGATGGTCTGACTTTGGCTTCTTTCAATCTCTAATGGGTAGCATATTCGCGGAAGGTCTCGGTGGGTTTCTTCTTAAGATTCTGGATGTAGAAAATATTTGGTGCATTTTCTGTGTTGAACCTGAACCGGTCCATGAAATTGGACGCCATACTTGCCCAACTCGACCATTTCTTGGGATCCTGGCTGATGTACCGGGATAAAGCATCTCCAATATGACTCCTCATAAAGAGTTTCATCCGGATCTTTTCATCATTTCCGACCCCAAAAAGCTTGTTACAATAATTCTTCAAATGAACTTGGGATCACATCCACCGTCAAACATCTCGAACTTGGGAAGTTTGTACCCCTCTAGGAGTTCTACATATGGTTGTATGCATAAGTCTTCATTGTTCAAACCTTCTATTCCTTTGTCGCCTTTGATACCTTGAACACCACTCATCAACTTCTTGAGCTCTTCAGCCATGTATATAATGAACAGGCTCTTCTCGGAGGATTCCGGTGTATAGGAGTTTTGTTGGATAGAGTGAGGTATGATTTCCATATATATAGGGTTGCTCTGATGGGTGCTACGGACTTGGGTCTAATAATGGTCACTGGTGAAATTTTGGGGATCAGGAATAGGTTGTGGTGTGTTCTAGGGAATGTGGTATGTGGTGGTTCATGGGTACTAAGTTGGTTGATGGTGTTGTAGTGGAGAAGTTGGTATTGGTAATGGGTTGGGATTGGTGGAGGTGTGTATTGATTTGGTGCTGGAGGATTTTGTGGATATTGGTTTTGTGTGTTTTGGGGAGGTGCTGGGTTCTTTGTGTTCTATTGGTTAATGTCAAGGACATTTAGAATGAGCAAGTTGCGAACCTATTGAAGTTCTCCTTGCAATTACAATATCTTTTGTTCCAATCTCAATACCATGTCATTCGGTGCCAGAGTATCCATATGAAGTTTCTGCGTTCTCAACATTCACCTTTCGGCTACCACTTAAGTCGTCCAATTTTCCTTTTCCTTTGCCTTTTGTATTGCTTGGAGAAGGAGGAGGTGGAGGCCCTCTTGATCTGGTATGATATGCTGATGAGACTAGTATGAGTGAACCAAGCTAAGGGGATGGGAATAATCAAAAACAAGGAAAAACAAAAATTTAACAAGTCAGTGAGGATCCTGAAATGTTTGCTGTACTTAAACACATATTGCAGAAATATAAATTCGTGTCTTAATTTTTGGAGCCTCGTCGTGCCCGAGATAGGTCTAGTGATAAATAAATTTTGAGAACTTTAAATGCCAATAAATGCTTCATTTTATAATGTAAAAATAGACGAATCCCAAACGATACTAAGATAATAGCAAAAATAAGTCACTATTAGCACTTGGCCTTATTACATTTTAGGAAAGCAAATCAATCAGGCCTATTTGGTCCCAGAAGGAGCATCCTCAGATTCGATCTTCCTAACTTCATTATATAGGTCCCCCAGCTTGCGCAGGCCCAGAAACAAGTAGGCTCTGGCCAGGTGTCCTCCTTTAGCTCCCTCAGGGTTCTTGCAATCCTCGATCCTCTTTATGACCTTAACTTCTAGCTCTAGTATTCCTCGCTCCAGATATTCCAGTTTCCTGTTGCAAGTGATTGCCATTTCTTTCCATTCTTCAATAAACCTCACATTCCTCTCATTTATTTTGTGGTCCTCGTTCTAGGAGTTGTGGACCCTCTTGCGCAGCCTATTGTATTTGACTTGAGCTTCAACTTTTTTGTCTATGATTCTATTCCTTCGACTGGCCCCTGGCATCACCATTACTTTCAGATTGTCTTCTGACCATGCCAGGTAGAAAGGTTCGCACCCTGCATGATACTTGTCTAGCTCAATGGTGTTCTTTTACACAATAATCTTGTAGAGCCACATGTTCTAAGCTTGGTATTTTCAAGGGACGTCGTTGACTTGAAAGTCTGCCCTGAAATGACTAATCTTGACAACCCTTGGTACAACCTTCTTCCTGCCTGCTTGCCGCATAACTCGAATAGGGACATAGGGGTATATCCCTCTCAACCGATCAACACCATATGTAGAGCGTCCCTGGATCTGATGATGAATTCATCTGTCGGGAACTATTCAAACATCTATTGCACCTATTCCTCGATCAGATTGTGAAAAAACTCTACCCATTCTTTGGCACTTTTCGGCTGAGCAAGCATGTCTGGAATGTAAGTCATCCGCTTGGGGTGATGGAAGAAAATATGGTCGTTCCAAGCCCTTCGTGGAAATTCTTGGTGATAGTGACCCTTTTTGAAATGTTCTAACAACCACAACTGCAGTAACAAGTTACAACCTTTGTAATGCTTGACCCCTCTTTGACAGCGCTTCAGAGCCCTGTAGATGCCAGCTATGATCATGGGGACTGTGGTGTATGTCTGTCCATCAAAGTCTTGGCGATCATGGCCAACATAGTGTGGATTCTTTCCTTTTTCATTGGGAACACTATTAGGCCTAGGAAGCATACGACGAACACGAACACTCTGCAGTGGATGTGTCCCAAAGAAGTGAGAGAAAGCTTATCATGGTAGGTACGGTAGGGCTTGCTATGGATATACCTCTCATACAGATATTCGAAGGGTATGTAAGATTCCTTTAGGAACACTAGGTCGGCATCGTTCTTCAGCCCCATCATCTTTAAAAACCCTTTGCCAGTATGATTCTCCGGCACCAATAGCCCAGGACTATCCTAAATCGATCCCGTAAGTCCTCCAATTTCTTCTAGAAGTTGTGTCATTTCTATGTCACCGAAATGGAACACAGACCTCTCACTATCATAGAAAAAAGTGGCCACCTCGATCAACTTGTTGTTTGGCTCAATGTCTAGCAGGGAAGGCAAGTTACCCAGGTACTTTCTTACATGTTTCTTTTCACTTGAGGAAAGGTCCTCCCACCAATCTAGCAGCAATGGTGGAATGTTTCTAACCATATCAAATCTGGGGACCTCATGCCTCATTTTCTGCAAAACAAAAAGGGTTAGGCCTTCCCCCACCAAAATCGACTATTTATGCAATCATGATTAGCATATTGGCATTTAGTTCTCTAAATTAATGCACAGAACATGGTTGTAACCGTTGGGATTATGGAAAGCCCGATGGACTTTTGGATAAGGCTTATCTTAAAGGGTCATTATATGGACAACATATTGATCTGGCTAGGTTTGACCATGATGCATGCACAATTTTGACCAGAGTAAGGTTACTATGGTGGTTTAGACTGGTACCCCCAGCGGACAACTTGAGGGGGAAATGCACAGAACCGTCGACTGCACCGCTGATCGACTAGTTTTACCGCAAATAGGCCTTTTAAAATTTAAGGGTAATAAATAGGAAGAGCAAAACCACTCATGAAGCATTGCTGTGGGATTTAATACGCACGAGTGGAATATGATATGGAACATAATTTATATAACGATGAAGATCATGTAGTCAAGTATTTGCATATAGGGAAAAATAAATATGGCATTTAAATAATTGAAAGATAGTTATATAAAAAAGAAAACACAGAGACAAGTCAATTTCAGAATCATAAATGCTTAAAATAGGCAATTAAATTCAAATAAGGGGAAAGGGTATGGGATAAGACATGATTGGACTAGTTAATCAAAGATAAGTTCGTTATGGTAAGAGCCTAAGATATCCCCAGCAGAGTCGCCATGATGTCGCGCCCTCTTTTTTTCCTTTTGATGGGGAAGTTCGGGTTTCGACATTTATGGCGGTATAACTCATTTCCTTTCGAGAATTTGGGTATTTTGAAGAGTCGGCACCTAACGGATTATTGTACGTTTGGGGCACCTAGAGCGATTTACTCTGAGACTAGTTGACATTACCAGAGATTTAGGGTAAGGGCTCGAAATAACCTTGAGGGGAAGGTGTTAGGCACCCCTCTCGGTCCACAATTGTGGGTCCTGGCCGAACTTATACTTATGAATTGGTCCTTTTAACAAATAAATAGTTTAAAAACATATTTGCCATTAAGCGCAGATTTTGGACATTATATGACTCAAATAATGAGACAAAATGAAAAGACTTGAACAAATTTCAAACATATAGAAAAGTGAAGTTTAAACATTGGGAATTTGGAAAGGAGGGGTCCTAGGTAGGTTAGCCTACAAGATCACCCCACACAATGTCCGGTAAACACTCCTCAATGAGGGGTTGCACGTGATATTAGCGCGTAGTCATCATATCCTTTTCTGCCCAATTCCCTCCCCTTGGTCATAGCCTAAAGCGTTCTAGCAACCTTGAAAATGTCATATGCATGCACTAGCCGTCCCTTCCTCGTGGACCTTGAGGTATTTTAGGACCTCTATTTTTTTGGATAGTTCTAGGCCATCCTAAGGTTTTAAGGCATTAAAGTTTAGGAGTCAATCAAGAACAGTTAGGACTGCATTTAAAGGGAAAAAAATTATAGGCCCACAGCTACCTCCGCAAATATAACAAGTAAATGCACGCCTTCAAACAATAGTCAAGTATTTTAAGAGAAAATCCTAGAACATGATATCTAGGTGAGTAGAGATTATACAGTGTTGAACTAGGACAAAGTGTCGAAATCCTATTTAGTTTGCCTACTGATTTAGACATGTTAAATCTTGAACAGTGTTAAAAACACACCACAGTTTCAGAGTTGCAGAATTTAAATCGCCACATAGGCTTGCCTAAACGCAGAATAGTGATGTCCTAAGAGCATGATATGTACATTGATGCAGTAAAACAATGAAAAGCTTTAAATGGATACTTGAGATCCTATAGGCATGCTTTCTAGGGGTAGTAAATTAAAGCAGTATTTGAAAACTCATTTAAAGAAGCTGACAGTTGATTAAACCAATTTAGAATGAACTAACATGGATTAAACAGATTTGTTTAACTAAATTTATTTTAAGTTCTATTCACAGGATTTCCAATTTTTCATTCCTATAGGCAAGGTATCTAATTGTTAAGAGCTGATTCTTGAACTTATAGGCATGATTTTTAGTAACACGCATGTAAATACATGCTATAGCAAAAAGTGAACTCAATCACTTTATGCTCTATAGGCATGATATTTAATTATAAAGTTGATTTTAACCATATAAACATTATTTTCATTATTAAAGACATTTAGATCCTATAGGCATGATTTCTAATATTGTGAAATCAAAGAAAACATAGCAAATGTATTAACACAATCCTATAGGCATGGAATCTACCCGGTTTACTCAACAGATATGTAACTACCCACCCCTTTTTAATAATAACCCTAATGTTGTTTAAAAATAATTATTACAGACCAACTGAATGAATTACATAAACAAATAAAGAAAAAAGAAATAAACTATAAGGAGACTGAAGCAGGCCCAAATGACTTCCCCAAGCAACTAATAGCTTAAATGCCAAAGTTCCATATACAGTATCATGTCTAGGTGTGTCAGAGTTCCCTAAGGACCTCAAGGATCCTGGAAAATTTTCACACCTAGAACTTTTCTTAAATAACAACTGATTTAGGTACAGTGTGGAAAGGTCAGCTCTAACATGCCAAAGTTAAGAGAGATCTCAAGGATCTCAAGATAGTACACATGCCAGAGGGGCAGAACCTAATATTCTAGGGGAAATGTGAGAGTGTATGACATAATTTGAAATGGTTTTGATATGAAAACAGTGTTGGAAAAGGGCTCAATTAAGTAAAGAAATTTTAGGAAAAATAGGAATTGATTAGTGATAAAACAATTTTGAGAACAGTGAACTTGTGAGAAATTAGCAAATAGTTTAAACAACAACATTGAAACACAGATTTCACTCAAGGAGTATGGGAATTAGGAACACATTAATGTAAAAACAAGAGCACAGAAGTTTCTTTTTTTTTTCCAGAGTTCTTTATTGGGTTTAGAAGTCAATCACACAACTATAGTACAGATATAAAACAAACAATTGAGAACATAGTTATACTAGGTAGACTTGAACATAGGGTCAGAAGTACTTAGGGGTAGTAAATATCCTAGCAAAGTAGATTACCATCAGGAATTGGGTAAACAAAATAGAAGGGTAATCAAACATACATACAATGGAGTAGAATCAGATTGAGACATGCTAGGTAAAGAAGTAAGCAGGAAAGAGTGCAGAGTGCAAAACACGCATTGATCATGACAACGTTATAGACATAGTAATCAAGAAGTAAGAAAGAAAGAGTGCATAATGTAAACCGTGTATTGAACATGACAAAATTTTAGACATTCTAAGCAAAGAGATAAACTTGAATACAGTCGCAGTTGATGGACTAATGCAGGAATGAAACACATAGGGTTTGATTTTCAAAAACTTAATTAGAGACATACCAGTCAAGGAGAGTAGACACAAAGTATAGAGCAGTGTAGGTAATAACTAGCCTTGGCTTACAACTGGCTAGTTCAATGGAAGTAGCAAATGACAGAAGAGAGCAAAAAGCTTTAAGTATAAGAGAGAGTTTTTGAACTAGTGTTCGTTGTCCTCCTTAAAATAAAGGGGTTTTTTATATAGTAATCAAAAGCTTGAAACATAAGGTAAGAGATCAATTAAGTAGTAAATCAGGGAAGTCCCGTGTAAATCAACAAGATCTTCCTTTAATCAAGGGACAATCTAATCAATGGGGCTGCATGCTAGGTATTTAAGAAAAAGAATACAGTAAAGTTTTAGGTATATAATAGGTAATTAGGGGTAAATGCACAGCAGTTTAATTAAGGAAATGAATCAGTAATAAGTATTGGAATAAAACAAAGCAGGGAAAAACAATTAAGGCGAGCAAATTCAATCAAATTGAGCCGCAAATAGTAGTAGTTAGAACACATAGAAGAACCAGGTCCTTCTATAATCAAGTTAAGTAAAAATTGGGTACCACACAAATCAACCCCCTATTATGTGGTATTGAAGTATAAAACATCAATTGGTATCATAACAGGTTATCCTAGAATAGGTTAACACCTTAGGAAAAGATCAAGATGAGTGCACCACCTGGAAACTGGGAAGGGCAATCCACTGCGAGGCCCCCACTCTTTAATGGTCAGTACTATTTCTTGGTGGAAGAATATGATGAGAGACCACATCATATGAGAAGACTATGAACTCTGGGACATAGTCACTGATGGCCCCATGGCTACTACAAAGAAGAATTGTGAAGGAATGGACGTGCCAGAGACAAGAGGTGACTGCACTGCTGAAGATTTGAAGAAATGGGAAAAGAATGCCAAGGCCAAGAAATCTACTTCTAAGGAGATATGGGACACTTTACAAGTGGCTCATGAAGGAACTCCTCAAGTAAAGAGATCAAGAGGAACACTGCTATATTCTCAATATGAGAATTTCACTATGAAGGAAGGAGAAACTATCCAGGAGATGTACACAAGGTTCACAACACTAACAAACGAACTTAACTCTCTTAGGAGAATTATACTTGAAGAAGACAAGGTTGAGAAAATCTTGACAAGGGTCTTACCAGTAACTTGGGAAAGAAAAATCACTGCTATTCAGGAATCAAAGAACATTGCTACTCTCAAGTTGGATGAACTCATTGGAAATATCTCGGCCTATGAATTGAGAAGGCAAACCATGAAAATGGATGCACCCAAGAAGGAAAGGAGTATGGCTCTCATAATAGCTAAAGGTGATGATCTAGAGGACGATAAAATGACCATGATCACAAGGGACTTCAAAAAGTACATGATGAGAGGAAAGGGTTATTCAAGAGGTACAACATTCAACAAACCAAGGGCTCCTGAGAAACAGACCAACGAGGACTGCTATAAATATGGCAAGACTGACCACATGATCAACAATTGTCCTCAGTGCGAAATTGAATGGAAGAAGGAAAGGGCTGAACGAAGGACCAGGAAGAAGAAACAAGTTCAACCAAAAAGGAACAAAAGATCAACAGAGGCTATGTTTGCTGCTTGGGGAGAAACACCAGATGAGGATTCAGAGAATGCAGTTAGAGATGAACAAGCACTTATGTCCATCGGAGAATCAGATGATGAACAAGAGGTAAGTGTGATTCGTCTCAAAGACAAGATTAATTTTTCATATAAAGAAAGGTTATCTAAATTATTGCTAGGCTTCATAGATAAGTCTGAGGTAATAAACAATAAGAAAGAACAACTGTCTATGGAGTGTGTGATCTTAAAATCCAAGTGCAAAAATCTAGATCTAGGACTAATGAGAGTGACAGTAAAAATACTGAGTTGAAGAACCAGGTTCTTGAACTTGACACCTGTGTCTTAGAACTTAGGTCTAAAAATTTAAAACTGAAACTAGGAACTGGTAAGAAGAAAGCTGATCACACACATATCACCTTGGAAGAAAATCTAGGAAAAATGAAGGTTGAGTTGTACAAGAAATATGAACAGATAAGAGTCTTAAAAGAAGACCTAGGGAAGGTAAATCATGAACTAGACAACACTTGCAAATGGAATAAGGCTTCTGATGCACTATCCTGGCTACAAGAGCACCACAGTAGCAACAAGAGAGGACTTGGCTATGGGACCCAAGCACCTAAGTGGGATCCCTAAAGAAAGTACATCACTTCCCTTAAAAACAAAATCTGCACATATTGTGGCAAGACTGGTCATTACAAAAGTATGTACGGAAAAAGAAAAGACCAATGAAAATAACAAAACCTTTGTTCAAGAGAAAAATAGACTGCCTAGATAGGCAAAAAGGAATTTAATTTACCCTTTTGCCTATATAAAAGGACCCAAACTAGTTTGGGTTCCTAAGACTAACCCATGATTTCTTTTGCAGGTCCAAGTGATGGGAAGTAGTCAAATATGGTACATGGATACTGGTTGCTCAAAACATATGACTAGAAGCAAGAACTAGTTCCTTTCACTTGTAGACTTGAAATGAAGTAATGTCCCCTTTTGAAATGGGATGAAAGGTAAGATTATTGGGGCTGGAAAGGTAGGTAAGACAGACTCACATTCCATAGAGAATGTCTACTTGATAGATGGCTTGAAATGTAGCTAATCGGTGTATCGCAACTGTGTGATAGAGGTAACCTTGTAGCATTTACCTCCACAAAATGCTTTGTGACTAATCTTACCACTAAAAAGATTATTTTGCAGGGACAAGAGATAACAATATTTACATTGTAGATTTGTCCACTCTTTCAGAAATATGAACTCACTTGCTTGAGTGTGTTGGATAATGATCCCCTCCTATGGCACAAAAAACTTGGTCATGCAAGTCTGAATCAACTAACAAATTAGTCTCCAAGGACATGGTGATAGGGCTACCTAATATCAAGTTCAAGGAAGACAAAGTTTGTGAGGCTTGTGGAAGAGGGAAGTAGGTAAGATCATCCTTTAAAAGAAAGAAAATGGTAAGCACAACCAGGACGATGGAATTGGTTCATATGGATCTCTGTGGTCCAATGAGAAAATTGAGAAGAGGTGGTAAGACATATGTGATGATACTTGTTGATGATTATTCTAGGTTTACCTGGGTACTGTTTTTAACATCTAAGGAAAAATCATTTGACATGCTTACTGCCTTTGTTAGAAAAACTCAGAAACAACTAGACAATCAACTTGCATCAATCAAGTTTGATCATGGACTTGAATTTGAAAATTATATGTTTGCTGAATTTTGTGATGAGCATAGTATAGATCATGTTTTGTTTCCCCTAGGACTCCTAAAAAATGGAGTAGTTGAAAGAAAGAATAAGACTCTTGAAGATATAACTAGGACTATGCTTCTTTCTAGTAACCTGCACCATAGCTTCTGGACTAAAGCTGTAAATACTGCATGCTACATCATTAATATATGCATGACTAGACCTCTTGTAGAGAAGACTTCCTATAAGTTACTTAAAGGGAGAAAACCAAATATATCCCATCTTAGGCATTTGCATGCAAGTGCTTTATGCACAATAATGGAAAGGATTCCTTAGGTAAGTTTGATCCCAGAAGTGATGAGGGAGTATTCTTGGGATATTCTTCACATAGCAAAGCTTATAAAGTGTTAAATAAAAGAACTTTGTAGGTAGAAGAAAGTGTACATGTAGTTATTGGTGAAACTAACATTCTTTCTGAGAAACAGGAACATGAAGATGAAGCCATTGGGCTGGTAAAAGAATTAAGTGAAGTCTCAGCTCAAGCTAAAGTTGCACCAAAACAAAGTACAGGTGATGGAATAGGTTCTTCCATCTAGGGTAACCTGACAGGGGGAACTAAATAAGGAGGAACTGAAACCAATCCCCTAAAAGAACATGTTCATGACCTTGTTCCTCAGCAACAAAACAAGGGAGAAACATCAAATAGAAACCAGTTGGTTGTGAAACCTCACAAGTATCAAAGTTCTCATTCCATTGAGAACATAATCACTGATCCAACCTCTAAAGTTAAAACTAGATCACAATTAAAGAATTTGTGTGCTTTTGATGCTTTTATATCTCTTATTGAACCTAAAAATATTGCTGAGGCTTTTCAGGATGCAGATTGGGTAAATGTAATGCACGATGAACTCAATCAGTTTGAGAGAAGTCAAGTTTTGCATCTAGTTCCAAGACCCAAGGACAGATCAGTAATTGGAACTAAATGGGTCTTCAAAAACAAGCTTGATAAATATGGAACAGTTACAAGGAATAAGGCAAGAGTGGTGGTCCAAGGTTATAGCCAAGAGGAGGTTATAGATTATGATGAGACCTTTACTCTAGTTGCAAGACTGGAGGCAATAAGACTCCTCACAGCCTTTGCAGCACACATGGAATTCACTCTTCATTAGGTGGATGTCAAAAGTGCCTTCCTGAATGGCTACCTAAAAGAAGAAGTGTTTGTCAAACAACCTCCAGTGTTTGAGAGCAAGGAGTGTTCGGATCATGTGTACAAATTAGACAAGGCTCTTTATGGACTCAAGCAGGATCCTGGAGCATGGTATGAATGACTGTCCAAATTCCTGCTTGAACTTATCTACAAAAGAGGTAAAATTGACATTACTCTATTCCTGAGAGAAAAAGGTAAGGATCTTTTAGGGGTACAAAGATGACATAATATTTGGGGTAACCACTGACAAACTAAGTAAGGATTTTGCTAAATTAATGGGGAGTGAGTTTGAAATGAGTATGATAGGTGAGCTTAACTTTTTCTTAGGCTTCAAATCAAACAAAATCGAAATGGAACCATGGCCCTTCAGAAGAAATATGCAAAGGAGTTGATTAAAATGTTTAAAATGGATGAATTAAAGGAAATAGGCACACTCATTGAAACAACTACTAAATTAGACATGGATGAACCTGGTTCATCTGTTGATCAGAAGTTGTACAGGGGTATGATTGGTTCACTTTTGTATCTTATTGCTAGCAGACCTGACATAGTTTTTAGAATAGGGCTTTGTGCTCGTTTTCAGGCAAATCCTAAGGAATCTCACTTGACTGTTGTCAAAAGGATACTGAGATATTTGAAAGGCACTACTGATCTTTGTCTTTGGTACCATAAAGGTAGTAATTTCAATCTAGTAGGGTATGTTGATGCTGACTATGCAGGTTTCCTTATGGATAGGAAGAGCGCCTCAGGTATGGCTCATTTTCTTGGTTCATGTCTTGTATCACGAGCCACTAAAAAGCAGAATTCAGTGGCCTTATCCATTATTGAGGCTGAATATGTTGCCGATACCTCTTGTTGTGCTCAATTGTTGTGGATCAAATAGCAGTTGAGGGATTTTAGCATTGAAGTTTGTTGCATTCCTAAATTCTGTGATAACACTAGTGTTATAAGTATGACAAAGAATCCTCTTCATCATAAGAGGACTAAGCACATAGATGTTAGACATCACTTCTTAAGAGATAACTATGAGAAATGATTGATTACATAGAATTCTGTGCTAGTGAAACAAATTGCTAATATCTTTACTAAATCATTGAGTAGAGAAAGCTTTGAAAGGAGTAGGTTGGAATTAGGAATGATTAAGATCACCTAATGGGACCAGCTCAGAATATACAATTGGAAAAAATGATAAAAGTTGAAATTTTTTTTAAAAAATAATTATTTTTTGGCTAGGAAATCTGAACTTGTATAAATATCTAGATTAATTTTTACTCAGCTTTATACTGTAAGTAGTATACTCCTGTGACATGTGTTAATATGACTTACTTATCTCTTACAAAGTTTTCTCTATTTTGGCAAATTGAGGCATGGTCAAGAGAAATCTAAATGAAGAACCTAGTTCATCTGAATCACAAGGTATGTTTTCTATACTCTGCACAATTAGAAATATAAATATTTAAAGAAAAAGTCCTACAATTGTTCAACTCCTAAGAAAATTTTATCTGTTTATTTTTTGAACCAGTTTCATCCTCATTAGAATTCTAACCACAAAATTGCCTAAAATCTAGGGAAGGTTAACCGTTCGTTCAACCTGCAATTTCAGGTTGCTTAGATCTCTATTTGACTGCTAAAGCTACTGTTATCCAGTAAATGATTTTTTCTCTTTAAATACTCATTATTAATTCCTTCCATCTTCATATATCTAAACCATCAAAAACCCTACTTCACTTTCAATTTCTTTCTTATCCAAAGGTTTTACTCACCAATTCTCTCCAGCAATAAGCTACAATGACAAACCCACAAGAAGACCCTGGAACTCCTCAACAGCCTACTCCTTCTGATTCATCTACCCCTCCTCCACCTAGCACAACTCCCTAACCCAGGGGAAGAAGAGTAAAAATGCTTGCTCGAAAAATAGTGGCTTCTTGTGCTCTTTCAAAGAAATTGAATGAGAAATTAAAGGCAAGCCAGGTCCAAGATTCTGATTTTAACTGAGTTTGATTCTTTCAAATCTGCTAGTGAGGGGGGAGGACTTGGGTCTTCTGACTCTAGGAAGGCTAAAAAATCCCCTTCTGAGGTAAATACTTCTTTAACTGAAAATTTAGAACATAGATTTGTGTTGGTGGGACCTATAAGGGATGTGGAATTACATGAGTTAGGTAGGAGTGGAGGTAAAAAAATCTAAAAAAGAAAAGGAGAGAGAGGGTGAATGTGGTTATGTGAGGAAAAAATGGAGAGGAGTGGTTGATCATTCACCCACTACTAATTTGTTTGTACCTACTATTTGTGGAGTTGTACAAGAAAATGTTGAAGAAGGTGGCATGAAGCTAGGGGGAAGCGGTTCGGGGGAGGCTGTTGAGGGGCTAGTTAATCTAAACTCACAGGGAGATGAACTTGGTTCATCAATTAAAGAAACCCTAGCAGACCTTCTAAAAAAGGTGGGTGCAAGTTACGATCCAAAAAAAAAAGAACTCCCACACCAAAACCCCCCAGTGCTATTAAACATTCCAAGAAATGAAAGGCTTCCTCCCCAATGACTACTGAAACTTCCTTGCCAAAGGGAAGAGCAACAAGAAGCAGGGTAAAACCAAGTGAGAGAGACCTACAACAGGCTTTTGCTGAAAGTAAGAAGAAAATGATGGATAAAGGAAAAGGTAAGGTTGTAGAATCGTCAGAAGCTATTGATGTTAAGGCGATGGAATAGGTCCATCAGGAGAAAGTTACAACAGTGGAGGTTCGGACTCCCAATACAAAAAAGACCAAGTCTTCTTCCAATAAGTCTTCCTCTGTGTCTGAGGCTGTTGAACCTTCATTATCCAAGAGGACAAGGTCTGCAGTGAAAAGTAAACAAGTTAGAGTTTTTGAAGATGAGGAATGCAGTGGTGAAGAAGAAAATGAGTCTGATGATAAACAAGACAAGCTTGCCATGTGTGGTAAGAGACAAATTTGAAGGGAAGATTGATGAAAGATTTTGTAGAACCAGGAATGGTTCGTTTGGTTGACACCCTAGCTATTCAGGGCTGGAAGGACATGGTCCTTCAAATGGATGAGAGATTGGCCATAAATGAAATCATTGAATTTATGGCAACTGCTGAAGTCAAAGATGGTAGAGTTATAAGCAAAGTTGTAGGAGGTCAAGTGACATTTGATGCTGAGAAGCTGGGTGAGATTCTAAACATCCGTACTGAGGGATACGATGATTATACCAGGCAGAGATGGCCAAGTCTAGATTCCCTTACATCTTCCCTCACAGTTACTAGGACATTCTATGATGTTGAAGGAGTGAATGAGGCCAAGTTGTGCACAAGATTGAAATGAAGCCACAAAACAAAGTCATTTCTGAGTTTGTCAACAAGTGCCTACTGCCTAGGCAGGAAAGAAGGCATATTGCAAATTATATGGATTTAGTTCTGATGGAGTGCCTTGAAAGTGAAAGACAAATTAACTAGCATGCATTTATCATCAAGCTAATGGACAGGGTTATCAATGGCTCCAAGGCTCATGCTACCTCCCATGGATTTATTCTGACTACGGTTCTAGATAGGTGCAACGTGCCTCTGAACAAATGGGAAATGGCCACAAGCAAGGATTGCCTTGGAATTAATACTCTGCTTGCTTGTGATTATTTAGTCAATGCCATCCCAAATGAACCCGGTTCATCCAAGAAGACTCCTATCAACATTAAAGTCAGGGCTCTTGTTCAAGAAAGTGAAGCCAAGGATGCTGACATAGCTAGGCTAAAGACTATATGGCATAGGTGGAATCTGAGAGGGATTCTCTCAGAACTGAGCTTGCCAAGGAAAAAGAGAAGAATAATGGAATTCTTCACAATACGCTAAATCTTCTCCAAGCCCCAAACCAACCCTCTAGCTCCCCCAAGCCTTAGGAATCCTATCCTTTATCTCCTGAACTTGTCCGGTACCTTCAGTGACCCAGATTAGGGTTTTTTCTTTCTTTTGCTCGTGTTTTGAATATTTTTGCTTTCTGGTTGTGGATTGTGGTAGCAACATATCTTCTATCAATTGTATCTACTTTTTTTTTTCTCTTGATTTAATGTTAATATATGCTTGATAGTTTAAATATGTTTGCTTGATTACTGATGATTAATCCATGATTGCACTTGCAGTTGCCCCAGTGTCCATGAGTGCTTATTAAGATATGGGACTCAACACATTGTGTATGCAACTTTTCGATGATACCTAAAGGGGGAAGAGATATTGTGCTTTACATATTCTGAATAAGTGATATTTATAACCTAATTGACCTAGTTCTTGATGATAAGTGATTCTTCTAAACTTTGTAATATGACTAAGTTGAGTTCTTACAGGGTACAAGTAGGTAAAAAGCACAGAGTTTGTCATCATCAAAAAGGGGGAATTTGTTGGCCCAAGTAAAGGTGAAGTTTTGAAGACTAACAAAACAACTCAGACTTGGACCAGGTCCATCTTCTGAAGCACGGTCATGATCAACCCAAACATGTGAGATTCATGTGAAAGAGATAAATCCAACTTATCAGAAGTAATATATCCCAATATGATCGAAAAGTTTGCATATTGGATAAGAAGAGAAAGACTTCTTACACGAACAGAACACAGTTTAGGAAGAGGATAGTGTTCGAGTATGAGATCAACTAGAACTCTTCTACCATAGAAGAATAGCATCTGTATCCCAGTCAATCTCTATTACTAACCCATTAAATATTAGTGTTGTTCTCTTTTACATGTAATGCACATAAGAAGAAGTTAAACGTAAATTGAGAGCAAAAGACCAAGGCAATTTTGCAAGAAATTTATGTGTTATCCAAGCGTGCAATCCGAAGATACTTGAACCAGATAGAAGAACTAGTTCCAAGTGTCTATCTTTTATTCTAGTTCAATTGTAATAGGTGATTTTACATTTTACCCTTCAAATTTTATAGAAGCAATTGTTTTAGGTAGTTAGAGTATTCAAGTTAGAGTTAACTTGAAGTTGTCGCAACAGTTGAGGATGTGTGCCACAACGGGATTAGAGTTAATCCTAGGTTTACAAAAGAGTTTTTGTAAATGCAGTTTTTGGCTCAGTTATTTTAGTGGAGGTTTGGAAAAATCCTACTGAGTAGTAGGTCGTGGTTTTTTCACCTTTTAAGCTAGGTGTTTTCCACGTAAAAATCTCTGTGTTCTTTATTTCTTTACTTATTATTCCGCAAATAGTGGTAGTTGGAACACATAGAAGAACCAGGTCCTTCTATAATCAAGTTAAGCAAAAATTGGTTACCACAAAAATCACCCCCTTCTTGTGTAGTATTGAAGTATAAAACATCACATACAATTCAAACGAAAGGAGCAAATGCTCAACTCCCATAAATGACTCTATTCATAGAATACTAGAGATACTTATGTTCTTGATTTCCCATATGTCTTATTATTCTATCATTTGTTCATGGGTCTCAAAAATACGTAAGTTGGTAAATTTTATTTTATGATATTAATCAGAGGCATAATGGTCTTATGACGTACCGAGAGATTTTATTAACCAATTTCATAAGCATTTCATACATTTATACATGCACATTGACCCATGACCAGATGTCATTGTATACATTCATATATACATTCCCAAGAAGTTTGGTCAAGGTATACATACATGGTGTCAGTCACTTCAGTCTGTATTTTCATTTTTAGCCAGTCTGCATTTCATTTCAAAATAGAATAGATGTCAAGAAGTTTGTAGAGTCTGTCGTTGTAATGGATGTGTTGGCCATTAATAAATTTGAAAATTCTCAAAAATTGTAATTGTGTTTTTGACTTTATCTGATTAGAGCACAGTTGCGATATATATGCAATCTTTATAGGACCGACCATAACCATATAAAAATGTAAATAGAAGTCAAAAAAAAAGTGAAAAAACAAAAGAAAAGTGAAAATGAAAGAAAAAAAAGGAAAAGCCGCAACAAAAAGAATTGGCAAAGCAAAGAAAAAGGCAAGAATTAAAGAAAAGCCATAATTGAGAAAGCCGGGATGACACATGTGGCCGAGCAAAATTGTTTAAGTGCATCTGTGCTCCCAATGTGCGATTATTGATTGATAATGCCCTAACCACTAATGAATGTTGTTGTTGTTGAGTCCAGACAGGTGGTTATAGTTAGCTGGCATTCTGGAAACTCATCCGTACAATACCTGTTCCAAAGATATGTCGANCAAATCCCACCCCCACCACCACCAGTTGCTCCTGTGTACGTGGCTCCTCCACCCGCCATGTTACATAAATCTTCAAGTGAATCTTTTTTCCATACTCAAGAAAACCATTACTATCCACCTGAACCCACTTTTAAACCTCATGAGCCATACCCGTACACTCCTCTCATTGATATATCTGAAAAAGAGAAACCTCCAAAGAACCCCGAACATGAGGAAATGATTCGCAAAGTAAAAAGTCTGGAACAATCGTTCCGAAACATGCAAGGTCTTGGAGGGCAAGTAAGTGTGGCTTATAAAGACCTGTGCCTGTTTCCAGAAGTCCAACTACCTGTAGGTTTTAAATTGCCAAGGTTTGATCTTTATGATGGGCATGGAGACCCCGTGGCCCATTTGAGGGGGTTTTGTAGTAAAATGAGGGGTGCTGGAGGAAAAGATGAATTGCTAATGGCATACAGTATGCCAGAGCCTCAGTGGGTCGGCTTTAGAGTGGTATACTAGGCAGGATCACATCCTATGGTATACATGGGATGATTTAGCCCAAGCCTTTGCAAATCATTTTCAGTACAATCTGGAGATTGTTCCCGATCGTCTTTCTTTGACCAAGATTGAAAAGAAACCCGGGGAGAGTTTTAGAGAATATGGATTTCGATGGAGAGAGCAGACCGCGAGGGTTGATCCACCTATGAAAGAGGGCGAGATGGTGGGTTACTTTTTGCAAGCTTTAGAGCCTACTTATTACGGCCATCTGGTATCAGCCGTGGGCAAAACATTCAATGAAGTCGTCAAGATGGGGAGTATGGTAGAAGAAGGGTTAAAGTCCAATAAGGTCATGAGCTACTCAGCAATAAAGGCGACAACCCAAGCCATCCAGACTGGCACTGGAGGGGTTCTTGGAAAGAAAAAGAAATAAGAAGTAGCTATGGTGGAATCTAGGACATGGTCCAGGGGTCTTTCCTCTTATTATCATCAACCCCGTCCACATCACCAACCCTACCCACATACACCATATGGCCCACCACAACTTTATTATCCACCTCCCGTTCCCCATTTTTCAATTCACCACGCCCAAACTTATCCTCAATTCCAAGCACCATGGCATGCACCCACTCCCCATAACACCTATCATGCCCAAAATGCGTACCCACCTCCCAGAACATACAGAAATTCCGGTGGAACTGGTTTTCGACCAAAACCCGCTTCCAAGAATGACAGATTGCAAAAGAAAAAGACTTTCACTCCGTTAGGTGAATCTTATACTAGCTTGTTCCACAGGTTGAGGCAGCTTGGAATGTTAAATCCCATTGAACCAAAAATACCAAACCCTCCTTCGAGGAACTTGGACCATTCAGTCAATTGTGAATACTGCTCAGGAGCACCAGGACATGATACGGAGAAACATTGGCACTTGAAAACTGCTATTCAAGAACTTGTTGATACCAGGAGAATTGAAGTACAGGCTCCTGAAACTCCCAATATTACGCAGAATCCATTACCAACTCATCATGAGGCTCACATGATTGAATTAGTACAGAGGGGAGAGTACAAGAAGCCATCTCAGACGGTGATGATGATCAAGGCAAGTGAAAGTAAAGCAGATGAGAAATCAATTGGTGGGAAAGCATTGGTTGCAGCGGAATAGGTGGTCAATGAGCCAGTGTTGAAAGTAAAGTAAGAACTTGTGAAAGTGATAATACCAGGAGCCATTGTTAAGCCCGTGTTGGTTGTGAAAGGCGCTCAAGCAGAACCGGTCATCATTAAACCGGTAACTCAGTTGCCTGTTGTAGATGCAAAGGCTGTTTCGTGGAATTATAATAAAGTGACTGTTATGTATCGGGGAAAAGAAGTTAAAGATGAAGTATGCGAAACTCATGGTTTGACTAGATCAGGGAGGTGTTTTGCCCCTGAGGAATTAAGAAAGGCTAAAATAGCTAGGGACAATCCGGCACCGGTGAAAAAAGCTGTTACTGAGGAGGAAGCTGAAGAATTTTTGAGAAAGATGAAGGCACAGGCCTATTCAATCGTGGAACAATTAAGGAAAACGCCGGCGCAGATCTCATTATTGTCTCTGTTAATCCATTCGGATGAACATCGCCGGGCATTAATGAAGATCTTAAATGAAGCACATGTACCATAGAAAATTACGGTGAATCATCTTGAAAAGATTGCAAACAAAATTTTTGATGTGAACAGGGTAACATTCTCCGATGATGAATTGCCGGTGTAAGGAACTGAACACAATAGAGCCCTGTATCTCACAGTAAAATGCGAGGATTCTGTAGTGACATGGGTGTTAATTGATAATGGGTCTAGTGCCAACATTTGCCCTCTATCCACTCTGGAGAAGTTGAAGGTTGACAATGAAAGAATTCACAAAAATAGTATCTGTGTATGGGGATTCGACGGTGGAGGGAAGAATACAGTGGGAGACATTGTGCTGGAGCTTACAATAGGGCCTGCGGAATTCACGATGGAGTTCCAAGTGCTTGATGTTGTTGTGTCTTATAATCTTTTATTGGGTTGACCATGGATCCACGCTGCAAAAGCTGCGCCATCTACGCTACACTAGATGGTTAAATTTGAATGGGATCGTCAGGAGATCGTGGTCCACGGGGAGGATAATTCTTGCAATGTTATTACACCCTTTGAGGAAGTTGAAGATGATAAGGGCCCGTGGGTGTACCAAGTTGTGGATACAGTATTGGTTGCTAAAATCCCTGAAGGGGAGAATGTTCCTGTGCCTAAGGTAGCTACCGCATCTGTTATGGTAGCAACAGAAATGTTGAGAAATGGATTTTTACCCGGAAAGGGTTTGGGAGCTTCACTACAAGGCATTATACAACCAGTGTCTCTTCCTGGTAATATTGATACTATCGGATTAGGCTTTAAACCCACTGCTGCTGACATAAGGAGAGCCAGAAAGTTGAAGAAGAAAGTGTGGACCCTCCCTAAACCTATCCTTGGCCTTTCCCGCTCTTTCGTCCGGTCTAGTACTAAAAGGTGCCCAGCAATAGTGATGCCCAGCTCTATGATGAAACCTGACAAGGAATTGATCGAAAAGTTTGAAAGATTGTTCGATGAAGTGAATATGGTAGAAGTAGAGGAAGGTCCGAGCAAAATTGATGTCCAGTTCGTAGGATCTAAAGCCAATCTTAATAACTGGGAAGCTACTCCTCTTCCAACTCGGAAGGAGTTGCGGTAGTTAGTTTTTGATTTTCTTTATTGAGTATTAAATCTAGATTATTTTCAAGGTTGTAATTCGGATTTCTATGTTCCGTCCGTTTGGATGAGTCAAATCTTGTTATCTTACAAATTTCAATGAAATGCATTTTCTTTCTCTCTTCATTCCTGATAGCCTTTATTTTGTCTTTCTTTTCTTTCTTGTATAGTCCATTTTATGCTGATTTCAATGATGTGTCATGCATGAGGAGTTCCCGGCCTAGTCTTGATAATCAAAGTGAAATAGTAATACAAGAAATTGAATGTGAAGATGAGGTGGAGTATGATGACGAGGAGGCTTTGGAAGAAATTAGTAAAGAATTGCATCAATATGAGGAAAAACCCAAACCAAACTTGAATGACACAGAGGCAATCAATTTGGGGGATAAGGAAAATGTTCGAGAAACAAAAATAAGTGTCCATTTGGAAGCCTCGCTCAGGAAAGAGTTGATCAAGTTGTTGTTTGAATACAAAGATATCTTTCCATGGTCATATGATGATATGCCGGGTCTGAGTACTGATCTAGTAGTCCACAAATTGCCCACTTATTAGGAATGCCCGCCTGTCAAGCAGAAGTTGAGAAGATTTAAGACAGATATCAGTGTGAAAATCAAAGAAGAAGTCAATAAGCAGTTTGAGGCGAAGGTTATACGGGTTACCCGATATCCCAGCTGGTTAGCCAATGTCGTGCCTGTGCCAAAGAAAGATGGAAAAACCAGAGTGTGTGTTGATTATCATGATCTCAACAAGGCGAGTCCAAAAGACAAATTCCCACTACCAAACATTCATATACTGATTGACAATTGTGCCAAATATGAGATTGGATCTTTCGTGGATTGTTATGCTGGCTATCATCAGATTTTGATGGATGAGGAAGACGCGGAAAAGACGGCATTTATTACGCCTTGGGGAACCTACTGTTATAGGGTTATGCCGTTTGGGCTAAAGAATGCAGGGGCAACATATATGAGGGTGATGACCACCATGTTCCATGTTATGATATATCGAGAGATTGAAGTCTATGTGGATGATGTAATTATAAAGTCAAGAAAGCAGTGCGATCATGTTAAAGACCTGAGGACGTTTTTCCAGAGGCTTTTCAGGTACAATATCAAACTCAATCCAGCAAAGTGTGCTTTTAGTCCCGTCAGGAAAGTTTTTAGGGTTTGTGGTAAGCCGACGTGGTATTGAATTAGACCCGTCCAAAATCAAAGCCATCCAGGAATTGCCTCCG
>MDKF010165622.1:0-10929 GCA_026770625.1 Nicotiana glauca | reverse complement strand
GTGTATTGATTGCAACCCAAATCCAAATCTCGACAAAGTCGAAGTGCGGGTGCCTTGATGGCAACGTGGTCAAAATGTACTTTCACAATGTCGTAAATCTTTCAAATAAATAATAATTAAAAAGTTTATAAATAACAGCACATAAATTAGCATGTAATAAAATCAAATAAAATAAAAAATACAACAGTTAAAGCGACCGTGCTAGAACCACGAAATTCGGGAATGCCTAAAACCTTCTCCCAGATTAATAGAATTCCTTACCTAGGATTTCTAGTTCGCAGACTGTAACAGAGTCAAACCTTCCTCGGTTCGGGATTAATTCGGTGACTTGAGACATCATTATATTCTCAAATGGCGACTCTGAAAATTTTAAACAACTAATCTCGTTCCGACCATCCTTTAATTGGAAAAACTCTTTTTATGTTTACATCCCTTACGCCGGGGTGTAAGCGCCGTAAAAAAGAGGTGTGACATGCACCAGGACTAATTTCGGTGGATGAAGTCTCGCACGATGCCCAACAGGTATGTGCACCAAGGAGACCAACAAGAAGCTCAAAAAACCCCGACTAGGGAACAACGGGAGGTTAGCCTTCATGTTATTTTTGAAATGTTGTAGGCACGACAGCTGGCTATTGCTCAGCTACAAAGCCACCAGAAAAATACCAGCACACTTGCACCGGAGACGACTCCCCCAGCCGAGCAGGTATCGGAGAGATCGAGCAACAACAGGTCGGCAGCCGAGCACACCATCATAAAAATGCTCGAGGACCTCACGAAGAGGATTGAATCGGGCGAGAAGAAGATAGAGGCCAAAGATAAAAAGGTTGAGACCTATAATTCTAGGGTCGATTATATTCCGGGAGCACCCCCGATCCTGAAAGGTGTGGATTCAAAGAAGTTCGTGCAAAAGCCGTTCCCCAGGAAGCGGCTCCGGAACCCATTCCAAAGAAGTTCAGAATGGCCGACCTTCCAAAGTATAACGGAACTTCGGACCCCAACGAGCATGTCACTGCCTACACTTGTGCAGTAAAGGGCAACGACCTAAGGGACGACGTGATCGAATCCATCCTGCTGAAAAAGTTCGGGGAAACGCTATTTAAAGGGGCAATAATGTGGTACCACAACCTGGCCCCAAACTCGATAGATTCATTTGTCATGTGTGAGCACGTGATTTTTGTCTCACATGAATTACTCCTACAAAATCCCAAAGAATTAGATTTTTTTAATTGTTTGTTATTTTAAGAATTATTGTATAATTTTTCTAATTATTTGCATTATTCTGTGCATGTCTAATTTTATTTTAATTTATGAAAAATACAAAAATACATCGCATTTGTATTTACGATTTAATTTTGTATTTTTAGATTAATTAATAAATTAGTTGTTGTATAAAAATTAAAAACCACAAAAATAGCTCATATTTGCATCTTAACTCTTTAATTTTGAATGTTATAGCTTTTCTTTTAATTTAGGAGTTATTTAATTTTTGTGAATACTTTATTGAGTAATTATATCTGATAAATTAATTTAGTTTTAAAATTAATTTTAGGTTCTTATTTTTAATTAGAAAAGACAAAGGAATTTGAAAATCAAAAAGGAAAGAAAAGAAAAGAAAAGAAAATAAAAGAGGATTGATGTTTGGGCTTTTCAATTAAATCTCCCCAGCCCAATTAAATTCCCCCAGGACCCGCTCAAAATCAGCCAAAATTCAACCCAAACCAGTGCTAAAACCCGTCCAAACCCAAACCATTTGTGCCCGGTCCAGCCCCGTATAACTCCCAAACGACCCCGTTCTATGCCAATTTGGTCTCAGCCGTTAGAACTCATCAATCCAATGGCCCGGTATTGATACCCAATTTTTCTCTGTATATTTTTATATGTAAAATAACTTTCAAAATAATTTATGTATGCATATATAAGTGTTTCCAAATGTTCTGGTATTTTTTCCTAATTTTTAAAAGATTTTTAAATTAATTTATTGCCCTATTTTAGTAATACAAAAACCAATAATTATTCTTCAAATTATCATTTTTGGTGATTAAATTATTTTATTCTCATATTTATGCCAAAATATAGCTAAATTGATTTTTACACATTTTTATAAATTTATTTAGTATTTTTAAAGCTAAATTGCGTATAATTGCAATTTTAGCCTATTGTAGGATTTAATTGTGTTTATAATTATAAAATTGATTTCAGTATTTTTAATTTAATATTTATGTATTGTTAATTAATTTAGCAACTTTAATTTGTTTTCAGAAATCATTTTACTATTTTTATAAAATAAAAAGGGAAAAAGTGGCTATTTAAAATCTAGCCCTATTTCATTTCAATTGTAGTCCAAACCAACTCCCCAACTAAACCCAATTGCAATATCAAAATACCCTGCCCTATTTTTAAATTACCCGACCTCTGACCCATTTGATCCAACCCGCCCGACTTCCATCTTTTGATCCAGGCCGTTGATCATTTTGGTCAACGACCACAATTCCCCCTTTCCTTTTTAATTTCCCAAACCCCCTAACCCTAGATCATCTCACCTAATCAGCCCCCTCTAAACACTCTTCTCTCTCAAACTCTCTCGAACATTCCCTAACCCTAATCGTCTCCTACCATCTCCCACCGGAAACCCACTGGAATTATGGCTTCTCAGGCTGTGGAAGTCCTGTACTCACCTCCTATTGCTCCTATGTGCTTGATACCTGAAGATTCGAGGTCTGACCTTGAAGGTTTTCATCCAGACCTTTGCCGGCTTGAGGTTTTCTGGTCATCTCCGGCCTTGCTCCGGCATACTATAGTGATTTGAGTCTGATTCCGACCTCTCCGACTCGGATCAATGACCTCTCAAAGCCTTTCTCATTCTAGGGTTCTTTTAAAACCCTAACCCTTCGAGGTTTTCTCCGATTCTGTTTAGATCTGTTGTGTATCTATGCTCTACTTGAGTTTTCAAATGATTTCCCTAACTTTTCTTTTGAAAATTACTTTCAAAACCCTTCTTTTCCGACTTAGGGTTTTCTGGAAAGTGTTTAAGTGTTTATGATTTTTCTTCTTTGTTATTCATGTGTTTGCCTCTGCTGTGTTCTCTTATCATCTTTTGTATACTTCTTACTTTGTTTTCCTATACTATGGTCTCGTAGACTTCTCTATTGTATTTTTTACCAGTTCTTATATGTTTATCTTACTGTGTTTTCCTATATGCTTTTCTGCTATACTTTTCCGGTGTTCTTATATTCTTCTACTATATTTTCCTACTAAGTTTTTAGTTTCTTTGTTTGCCTTCTACTGAGCCCTGTTTAAGTTTCTTCTAAGCATGCTTTTTCTACTGTTCTGATCAATATCTGCCATTATGTTCTTTGAATCTTTATACTATGATTACATTATATTCTTCATAAGTTCTGTTATTGGAGAAGCCTGTCCTTTTCTGAAACTACTGAACATGATTTTGATTCAACTGCCTGCCCTCTCATCCTTGCTTTATCGTTTGCTTGAACTGAGGTTTCATTTCGAAATCCCTAATTCTGTCGGATTGACTTCTAGTCTTTGAATTGAGTTTGGACTTCTTTGTTTTCATACGACTCTGACTTTCTGCTAAAGTCTTCTACACTGGATTCTTTTTATTGATTTTACAAGGGAATGACAAGTTTCTTTCATGTTTAACGTATCTGTATGATTTTATTTGTGATGAATCTTTCTTAAAAAAAAGGGTTTTCAAACTTGTGATTGATTCAGAATTCTTTTTAAATAGGTCTAATTGATTTGTTTGCTGATTTTCCTTAAGTCAAAAATCTTTCCCATCTTTCTGACTTGGTTCATTCTTACAAAATCTCTGGCCTCAAATTTCTTGGCAGTTAATTGATTTTCTTTCCTTAAATTGTACAACTGTGTATTGTCACACCTCCTTTTTCGCTACACCACCCCGTGAAGGGTGTAATAAAAGGAGTTTATCCAATTGAAGGACAATCAAAACGGGATTCGTTTATTAAGAGATTCAGAGGCGCTACTTGGAGGATTTATGGTGTCCCAAGTCACCGGTTTGAATCCCGAATCGATGAAAGGGTTTGACTCTATTTAACAGTCGCGAACCCGAAATCCGGGTAAGGAATTCTGTTAACCCGGGAGAAGGTGTTAGGCATTCCCGAGTTCCGTGGTTTTAGCACGGTCGCTCAATTGTTATATTTGGCTAAAATATCTTATTTTTATACATGTTATCCTACTGTGCAATTTTAGAATTATTCACCGCTTTAGTTATTTATTTATTTTTTTAAGAAAGTGAACATCGTTTAAAAATGTGTTTTCGGATCACGTCACATGAAATGCGCCCGGATCCTCAACACATTCTTATTCCACGTTTTGGGATTTGGATTTGGGTTGCATGAAATGCAAACCCGTATTTAGGAAGGTACAATTATTAAAAGCGCGCCTAAAACGACTAACGTATTATTTACTTTGCGGAGGGTCGTGAAATTCGCTAAACGACACGCCCCAATTCTAAGTATTTTTAATTAAGTAATTAATGAGGGCCTTGCGATTATGCGTTTGATTTGGGCGAGGCTCGTCTCATTCTTATTAAAAGGCCATCCTAAAGTAAACTACAATTTTCTATTTTTGTTCTTTATCTCTAAAGGTTAATTAATCCATGAATATGAATTCGAGTCTCAAATTCAAGTCCGGATTCAAACAAAAGGGTAAAACCTTTTAGCTTGAACCCACTACCTAATTCAAAACTTGAATTCATATTTATGAATTTAATTTATCATATTTCTACTTATATATTTTTTTAAAACTACAGCAATACTTTTGGGCCTTGGACACAGCCCACAAAGAAAAGTCCTTGCCCATTACGTACAAGAGACAACCAAACGTGAAATTGGGCTTCCTATTATAGTACTGCAGCTAAGCTATCTTAAATGGAATATTAGTCCTTAAGTTGTAAATTGGTTTTAACTCCGATTCACTTTGAACAAATACACTGGAATTACCACAGATAATTCATGGTATAACCATAATCGATAATCAAGGTAAATATCCAGTTAAAGGCCTTAAGTGAATAAACTAGGCTAAATGATTTAACTATATATTGTGTTCAAATAATTTGACAAGTGAGATTCAATCAAGGCTCATATACTGATTCAAACTCAACTATCATTACACATGCATTTCAAACTCATTCACTTCTTATTTTTCAATTATTTCCTATTTTTCCAAATTTGAAACATAGATCAAACAAACTAAATTGTATCATAACTACAATTAATCCAAATTAACAATCTAAAGTCTAACATCTTAGTGATATTTAATTACAAAATAACGGCATGAAACTATGTCGAATCAGAACCAGATTTAAACTAGTAGTTATCCTGAACTAGATCAACCATTTATAAACTCAACTCTGAAGTCAAATAACAGGAATTATTTTGAATCACACAGTCCAAGTTTGACAATATAACAATCTTAGTTTTAGCTACATGAATTGGAATCACACAGTCCAAGTTTGACAATATAACAATCTCAGTTTTAGCTACATGAATTGCTGAATCAATTTAAACAAGAGATCTCTAACTACAACATGAATAACTGGATTTTAACACCTTCAGACCGTAAATTCATTCAAACTATGAATCTATTACAATAACTTGCTTCAATTTCAGTATACAATTCAATCAAATGAAGATGTACTGTGAAGAGCTCAAACTGTGTACCTGAAGTTTCAAAAAATGAGAAAATATGAATTGGTAACAGCAGGAGCGATAATTAGCAACAGCAGTACACAGAAGCAATGAACAAGGATCAAAATACAGCCCAAGGAGAAATGAATTTGATCAAACACAGCAAATCTACTCAAAATTAGTCCAGGAAATCACTGATCACTCTCAAGTGCAAGTCACTTAGCTACAACTTGATCAAACCTCAAAATGACTCAAAATGATTCAATACTCGAGTGTAAACAAAGAAAACAAAACAATTTGGACTATTTCTGATGTTAAACGATCAATGGAACAGTATTTTTTGTGGTTTTTTGATATTTTTTCTATTTAGGATTTCTGGAAGATTCAAATTGCAAAATAAAGTCTGAATTCGAAAGGGATTTTTGGGAGGGAAAGCTTGGAGGTTCAAAAACTTCTTATTTAAGGCATAGTGATGCCTTTTTTATAGGCAATGAGGGGCAGAATGTTCTGGACATTTTACTCATTTTCCCTCCCTTTTTAATTTTAGATATTACATATTAAACTCCCAAATTGTGACTTGTTATCCAAGTTTCTGCACCTAGAATGCTAAAACTTACACCTAGACCTCTTCTAGAAGGATCTAGGGTGTTCTAGCTTGGATTTCCTACCCTTAAAATACCTACACTACCCTTTCATGAGTTCTGAAATTACTATTCCTAAAGAAACTACGAGATTAAATTCAAACAAGAATGAACTCAGAATTAGCTATGAACGTTCAAAATTGACCAAATTAAACAGAGAAGAAGAAGAAGAAACTATTTAGACTACACTGATAAAAATCAAACTAGAACGCTGAAAAGAAACTTACTATGAGAAACACTCGTCCAAGGAAAAAAGATTTAAGCGAAACTGGTTCAATATCCAAAACCCTAGATCCGCAACTCAGGCTCTTCTGCTTGGATTTGAGGGATTCTGGGCATGAAATAATGATGAGGTAAGGAAGACAGTTGCCTGGTATGATTTTGGGTTCATTTGGGCCAATTTATGACTTGGCCGAATTTGTAGATTTAAAGTTTGAGAAGATAGGCTGAGATTTGAAAGAAACGGGCCATAGATATGGAAAGGGGAGGTGAAGGAGCACCGATGGTGTAATTTTGGGCTTATTGGAATTCCGCCGGCGACGGCGGACGGTGGCATTTTACAGGGATGAGGGTGGTACGAGGTTGATGAAATATGGTTTAGGGTTTGTGTAATGTTTTTAGACAGTTTTATTTAAAATCAAACTTTGATCAAGGGCCGTTGGATCAATCAATATGAACGACTGTGATTTAATGACGTCAAAACGACGTCGTTTTGAACCTGAGGTAGTTGGACCGGATTGGGTAATATTGGGCCTGGACTGGATCCGGGGTGTATTGTTTTGGGCTCAAACTTAACTATAACAGCCCATTTCTTTTTTTATTCAAATTGTTTTGTTTCTTTTATTTATTTTGTTTGTTTTCATTTTGTATTATATATTTTTTTATTTTCATTTTCATTTTTTCTAATTTTATAAAATGCTAAAACAAAACAAAGACCTAATTAAACAATTTAACTCCTAAATTTATTTAAAATTCTATTTAAAGATAAAATGCAATAATTAACAATTAAAAGTACAAAGCAACTATTTTTTTTAATTTTCTTTAAATTTTGTTCTAAAACTAATTAATACCTAATTAATACTAAAATTGTGAAATTAAATCCCTAAATGCAAGTGCGTATTTTTGTATTTTATATGAATTAACATGCAACCAATCAACACAAAATTCAACAAAATTCACAAAAATTGTAAAATTATTTTATTTGAAACTTTTTGGAATAATTTGCTTAGGGCAAAAAAATCACGTGCTCACAACTGCCCCTCTTTGCCCGGAAATACGAAGAGTTTCCGCGCAAAGACAAGTGAGCAGAAACGAGCGATTTTTGCCCGTTCGCATATTCCATTATTAAGTATTTTGAAAAGCTTTGACCGCACCCTGCTTCAGAGGCTGCCTACATATCCCGGGCTAAACAGGAATCAAGTTAGTGTAGTTCAGGAGTGTCTGGTAGCTGGGACTACCAGGAGCTGTGATTTCACTACTGTTGCTGTTGTTACTGCTTGCTGACCCCCTTATTATACCATGTCAAGATAACAGAAGCTAGCCTAAGCTATGATCTATGCATTACAAGAAATCCTATCTATGCCTTCAAACTTGCTCTTGCGTTGCCTTGAACTTGTATCTTGCGCTCTTCCAATGGAATTCTTGTTGTTTCCTTGGCGATATTTTTCCATTCCTCTTGATGTTTCTTGACTACTATAATTTGAAATATGTGTCCATTCTTCAGGTGGGCTCCTGCTTGCGATTGCTTGAAAAGTGTTCCCTTGGTCTCCAGGCGGGATCCTGATTGCGATGCTTGAAAATGTATTCCTCTGTTCTCCAGGTGGGCTTCTGATTGTGATGCTTCAAAATGTATTCCCTTGTTCTCCAGGTGGGCTCCTGATTGTGATGCTTGAAAATGTATTCCCTTGTTCTCCAGGTGGGCTCCTGATTGTGATGTTTGAAAATGTATTCCCTTGTTCTCCAGGTGGGCTCCTGATTGTGATGCTTGAAAATGTATTCGCTTGTTCTCCAGGTGGGCTCCTGATTGCGATAAAAAATAGACAAACAAAGAAAATTTCCTTCCCCAGTATGGTGATTGGGCACATTATGTTATCACATATTAAAATTAAAAGCTATAGTTGAATTGTACTTCCCTTGTTTTCCAGGTGGGTGCCTGCTTGCTGCAAAAGATATTCCCTTGTTTTTCAGGTGGGCTCCTGCTTGCTAAATTTTGAAAGATATTCCCTTGTTCTTCAGGTGGGCTCCTGCTTGCTGAATTTGAAAGATATTCCCTTGTTCTTCAGGTGGGCTCCTGCTTGCTGAATTTGAAAGATATTCCCTTGTTCTTCAGGTGGGCTCCTGCTTGCTAACTTTGAACAATATTCCCTTGTTCTTCAGGTGGGCTCCTGCTTGCAACGACCATACAAGACAAAGAAAATTTTCTGCCCCAGTTTGATAACTGGGCGTGTTGTGTTATTAAAATTGAAACATAAAACTTGTATTATACTTCCCTTGTTCTTCAGGTGGGTGCCTGACTGCTGAAACCTTGAAATATATTCCCTTGTTCTCCAGGTGGGCTCCTGATTGCAACACTTAAAAAGTATTCCCTTGTTCTCCAGGTGGGCTCCTGCTTTTGACTTTGGAAATTATTCCCTTGTTATCCAGGTGGGCTCCTGCTTTTGACTTTGGAAAATTATTCCCTTGTTATCCAGGTGTGCTCCTGCTTACAACGAAAAATTCTTTCTGCCCCTGTTTTAATCAAAGAAATAATTGTTAATATAAAATGGTGGTTAGCTGCTGGCATTCTTGTTGGTCATGCTCCAGCTCCCGACTTTGCTCTGACTTGCTTCTTTGGACTTGCTTTGACTTGTCATGACTTCCGGCCGACTTTCAACCCTCTGATCTTGATACCAAATGTTTTACCTCGTGTTACTGTTTTGTGTTTCTGTCCCCTTCTTGTGAAACTTTGCTTCTCCTTCACACTTATCGGATTATCCTACTGATGGGATTTCCACTGATCCTTTTTGCCTTACTTTCTTTGATATTTCCGAACCTTGCTATGCCATACAACTGGGAAGCCGATAGTTGGCCTTGACATCCTTCTTTTGTTTTGAATTGAACTGACACTGAAACGTCTTATAGACAGACTTCAAGATAATGAAATGCAATGACCTCGAAGGTTTTGAGGATAGAAAGACTCTGAAAATGAATGAGCTGTAATGAAGTAAAAAGGATAGGACTTATCTGAGTAGAAAAAACTGATTCCATGGACCGTGCCATGCATTTTGGATTAACCAACCTAGTCTGTCCAACCAATCAACTGTCAATTGCCACATTTGCTGTTCCATACTTTCACAATCCGACTTTCGCCAAAACCCAAACCTCACTTGTTTTGCCATGTTTCAAAAATACCTTTTAACCACGGACTTCCTTCATTTGCCCATCTGAAAAACTCACTTTTGCCTTACGGTGCCCGTGAGGGTTTTCACCAATAAGACTCTTCATTTTTAATGTCTCTCAAATTCCCTTCGCCTTACGGTGCCCGTGAGGGTTTTTCACCAATAAGACTCTCTCATTTTTAATATCTCTCAATTTAATTTCGCCTTACGGTGCCCGTGAGGGTTTTCACCAATAAGCCTCTCTCGTTTTCATCATTTTCCTTCTAGCATCAGATTGTTGTCCCCATCATGAATCACTTTAACTGCTCGTATTGACATTTCTTAAAATTGATCAGAAGGTCTTTCTTTGGACCGTAATATGGCTTTTGGATGGGTTTAGAAAGAAAAGTATAAAGGCTCAAAATATTTCAA
Source organism: Nicotiana glauca (assembly GCA_026770625.1). Taxonomy (NCBI): domain Eukaryota; kingdom Viridiplantae; phylum Streptophyta; class Magnoliopsida; order Solanales; family Solanaceae; genus Nicotiana; species Nicotiana glauca. The sequence goes on along the minus strand of MDKF010165622.1, from coordinate 834 downwards.
CGTGGGTTCAAATATTACAACTTTCGGAATCACATTTCTGCAATAATCATAACTTCTGCCCCAGTTTCCTTGGGGATTCTTGGATTTTTCTTTTGTTGTGACTGACCTCAGTGAGGCTGCCTACGTACCCTTTCGGGATCAAGTCAAACGTAGTTCAGGACATAAAATCGCTTCATTGCTGCGATGTTTCTTTCCTTCCATTTTTCTTCTCTTTTTCATTTTTTTCTTTTCTTTTCTTTATTTTCTTCTTTTTCTTTTTCTTTTCTTTCTTTCTTTTCTTTTCTTTTTCTTTTTCTTTCCTTTTCTTTTTTTTCTTTTCTCTTCTCTTTTCTTTCTTTTCTTTTCTTTTCTTTTCTTTTTCCACTGTCTTTCTCATGTTTCTCCACTTAATTTCCCCGCTCGAGTTCTTGAGTTTTTTGTTGTTGATTCCGAAAGAGGGATTCGAAAGAAAAATATAATAGGGCTCAAAGGGATAACAAAGGATAAAGTGTTTGGATAGCAGAACAAAATGCCTTTGTCATTTCAATCTCAAAACATGCGAAATACAATCAAGTACATAAAGATAAAGAAATCATACATAATATCTCTTGACTGCATCAGAATTGATAGCCATTTCTACACATTTCCCTTCTACATCTGTTAGATACAATGCACAATTGGACAACACTCGTGTTACAACAAATGGCCCCTGCCAGTTAGGAGCGAACGTTCCTTTTGCTTCAGACCAGTGAGGTAAGATACGCCTTAACACCAATTGCGCTACTTCGAACTTCCGCGGACGCACTTTCTTGTTATAAGCTCTTGCCATTCTCTGTTGGTATAACTGTCCATGAC